>CANSZD010001103.1:0-260572 GCA_947648045.1 Beta corolliflora
GTCTACCACTTTAGGCATGCTGTAGACTCACTAGCAATTTGTTATTTTCCTTCGGGACATCAATTTTAGTTGGAGCATTTACCACTTTGGTATATGCGACTTGTTATTCTATTTGGGTCGATAAATGCGTCCGGCAATTTATTTGCTAAGTTTTGTAAATGAATTATCTTTTGGACTTCTAATTCACATTGTTTAGTACGAGGATCAAGATGAGACAATGATAATTCATTCCAATCGATTTCCTTCTCAGTTGTTTATTTTCTCCCCTAATGTTGGGAAAAGCCGACTCGTTAAAATGACGACCGCAAATCGAACCATATATAGATTCCCCATGGATGGCTCTAGATATTTAATTATTGATGGAGATTCATATCCAACATATATTCCTAACCTCCTTTGATGACCCATCTTAAAGCGATGTGGTGGAGCAATTGGAACATATACAACACATCCAAAAACTTTTAGATGGGAAATATTTGGTTCCCGACCAAAAACCAATTATGATGGAGAGAACTTTTGGTTACTCGTTGGCCTCGATGTGAATTAATGCTTTGCTTTGCATGTAATATAGCATGTCCCAAGGCGGAGATTGGGAGTTTGGACTTCATAAGTAATGGTCTAGCAATCAACTAGAGACGCTTTATTAATGAATCGGCTATAGACCATTTTTGTGTATGAACATATGCTACAAGATGTTCAACACTTATCCCAATGGACATGCAATAATCATCAAAGGCTTGAGAAGTAAATTCACCAAAGATTATCAAGACGGATTGCCTTCATAGGAAAATGGAAAATGTGCTCGTAATCTAATCAAGCGAACAAGTAGTCTCGCAAACGCCCGGGTCATGAGTTGGTAACAAGGATACATGTGACCATCTACTCGATGCGTCAATTAAAACCATAAAATATCTAAATGTTCCACACGGGTGGGTAAATTGGCCCACAAATATATCCTTTGTATATGTTCCAAAAATTGATAGATTTAAAATTTATATATTTTGGTCGGTGAAGGTCGTATTATCGACTTGCCTTGTGAGCAAGCAACACATGAGAAATCATTAGGAAGAATCTTCTGGTTCTTCAATGAATGTCCACATGAATTTTCAATTATTTTTCGCATCATTATTGAGCAGGGGTGGCCCAACCGGTCATGCCAAATAGTGAAATTATTTGAAAACTTACGGTTTACTATGGCATATGTTTCAATTGTATTGATTTTAGTGTAGTACAAACCAATGGAAAATGCAGTAATTTCTCCAAAATATACTTAGTGCCTTGGGTAATACTCGTGATGTGAAGGTATTCAACATTTCCTTCACTTATTGTCTCAACGTGATATCCATTATTGGGAGAGTATAATGCATCAATGATTTCAAATTTCGTTCCCATAGGCAATAATATATTTGCTCTTTTAGAGCCTTCAATTATCTTTGTACTACCCGATATAGTACTCACACTAGTTTCTTTCATTGTCAAATGAGAGAAATATATCTTCCTTTTAATTAGTATGGTATGAGTAGTTGCACTGCCTCGCTAGGCATAAATCTTCATCATTCATTGCTAATTGAACTTGAGGGGGTATTCATATTCTTCAAATAAATGAAATAACAATAATATATAAGAATAACTTAATAACCGAAAATTTAACAATGTCATATAAAGTCATAATACTAACGAGATAAAATCCAAAATAAAATAACGAGAATCCAAGAAAACAAAGTTTTATTCTTTAAATGACCACAATCAAATCTAAGGATTAATTATTCCCTTCGGGGGTGGTGAAGAAATCGATGACTTCCGGGAGAGTTGTATTGCCACAATCAAAGTCACCTTCACCATCTTCGTACACAAGATTTGTTTCTACTTTCTTTCCCTTTTGCTTCAATGATTGTTGATAGAGGTCAACCAAGTGTTTTGGTGTACGGCACGTACGAGACCAATGATCTTTTCCTCCACATTGGTAACATCCATTGGTCACGTTCTCATTTTTATCTTTCTCTTGTTTGTTATCATCTTTATTGTTCCTCTTCGGTGGGAATATGAATTCTTGAAAGAAGCATCTCGGGCTCGACCTCGACCTCGACCATATCTGTATCCACGCCCACGTCCTCGACCACATCCGATCCTTGACCACTATCGTTGGCATGATATTTTTCTTTTCCATTTTGGGATGTCGCATTCGCTTCAAGATGGTCCTAAACCCGTCCAGTCCTAGGGTCAATCTTGGTATCCGAGCCAAAAAACGCCGGGGGTAGGATGCGGGAAATTAAGTAAAAAACGAGCCTAATTACTCATACAAGTACTACTAATTGTCTTTGAAAACATTTCATGGGTTCTTATTTCGTCTTCTAGTGCTTTTTCGTTTTTTAGCTAATTTGATGTACTTACTTGCTCACATGCTACGTAGAACTTATAAGCTTTGTTACTCATGATATGTACTACTATATTTTATTAGGATAGTTTATGTTTTGTTTATTTAAAAGGAAATCTATTATCTTTATATGTATTAAGTTTAGTTTAACTATCTAAGTGTTAGTACTTTTCACTAAAAGTTACCTACCTACATCATATAGTATATAATTTTGTGGGTTTAGTAATTAAGAAGTTGCACTAAGTGTTGGTCGGACGTTGGTCGCCCTTGTTAAATCAGGTTGGTCGGTAGATAAGTGGAGAAAAGGTGGTCCGGTAAGGGTGGTCCCGGTAAGGGTGGTCCCGTTGGTCTCATTTATATGCATCTACTTAAGCGCTTTATGCACTAAAATTTTATTATTATATGATCATGGCTACTTTTTTGTAGAAAGTTGTTCTCACATGATAGTAGTAACTCAAACATTAGTACATAGTAAAGAGATATATTTTCCAATTAATTTTTAAAAGCTGGACTATACCTAAAAAAACATATAGATACAATTTATCAAATAGGAAAACTTGACTTTAAAACTGCTTTTCTATTAAGCACCACGAAAAACTACAAGTTTAAATCAAGAATTTCAAAGTATTAAATTACTTAATAAGACATCCATAGATAAATATTTAAAATAAAACATATAGATATATTCATTTTGGTATGATTCAAATAGCTTTAAAACCTCTTTCTAGAGAAGGTCTTGATTGTCCAATATATATAGCTTTAAGAGATAACCGCTTAGTTGGCTATAAAGATTCTCTTATAGCTATGATTCAAACTAATATTTGTAATGGCCCGATTTACTTTAATTGTTGTCCAAATTTTACGATGGAGACTTAACCGATCCTTGGATACTAGACACCTTAGTTTTAGATGTCCACCTTTCGAATAATTCAATAGTATAATTTAGGGAATATGTAAACAATTTCGCACTAATTTATCGTCTATATTTTAGACTATTATCCTCTCAACTAAATCCAAAATGTTTACTTCATCTCACTATAGACAAAACTATTTTATTAAAAGTCGAAACTGAAAGTGCTGCTACCTTTACTCCTAAAAAATTAAAATGGAATGAAATCACTATTCCTAAACAATTTTTAATTCACTACAATCGGACAATCCTCCTCCTAGAAATATTGCCCAAAAGAAAATTGATCAAATTATAGAAGAACACGATGGTCAAGTAATAATAAAATTAGGTACTAATTTTAAAAGAGCTAGACCATCAACTTCTTATGAAAATGCTTCGACCTCCATACGAAGAAAATTCATTTGATAATCCTCGAACGTCTACTTCTAAAAAATTTCATTTTGAGGAATCTTCAAAATTCAGTTATAAAAACCCAATACCTGAACCAGTAGGAAAATCCTCTACTAATTCAAATTCACCTACTTCTTCAGCTATGAAACCACCTACTTTATCCTCTATCAATGTTATAGAGAAAGAATTTCAAATATATTTAGACTACATTCATAATGAATTTTATTCAAAAGAAAATAATGATAAAAAAGACTGGTTCTTTGGATGCTTTGATCAAATTGCTAGAAATCATACTAAACTAGAATGGATTTCTGACATGAAAAAATTAGAAATTAATATTCCTTTTTTCACATGGTTCTCCACGTACACCATAAAAAATAAAATATTTTATCCATTCAATAAAAATCAAATAAACGTGACAAGTAGTTTAATTCAAAGTTGGACTTTAAAAGATGGAAGTATAGTCAAATCTATTCATCCTCCTTTAACTGAAATTCAAGTTAATAATAATGAAGGATCTTTTGTCATGGCCCCTTTTAAAAAAGGAAGAGACGATGATAGTTCCTCTGTTTCTAACTTAGGTAACATTAAAAAATTATATCACCAAAATAATTATTCAAATCAACTTCTTACTACTATTTCAAAACAAATAGATATGTTATCTACACAGCTAGAATCTAAAAAAGCTCATGAAATTGAAAACATAACATCAAAACTAGGAACATTATCTATAAGTAAATAGGAAATAAAATTCCCCTTTGACATAGCTACTCCACTTATTAATACTTCAAGTATTCTCATATATCGTCAAAAATCTCTTAATTTACCTGAAAAAACAACTCCATTAATTAGTAAGATTGAAGAGAAATTATCTAGTTTAGGAACTTCTAAATCAACTAATAATATTAATGTCTTAGATAAATACAATTCAAATAAAATAATCAATTCTGATGATGAAGAAAATGAAATTAATAAAATAAATAATAATTCTTGGAAAAATGTCTCTATTAGAAATTATTATACTAGACCCACTCCACCGGATATTCAATATGAAGAACGACATAAAATATGATGGATCCTGAGTCTATGAATGGAATGTTGATGGAAAATCGGAATATGAAATATTAAATGTCCTATCCGGAAATGACTATGGCTATTACTACTTATAGATCAAAGAATTGTCATGAACATACTATTATAGATTTTCTTACATTTGGATTTTTGGTCAATTAATAAAGTGGTGGGACAACGAGTATTAATATAGAAACAAAAGTTCAAATACTTAATCATGTCAAAATAGAAAATGAACAACGGGCTTTAGACGGAAGCTCAATTCTTATTAATATGATTGCTATGCATTTTATTGAAAATCCTAAAGAAGAAATGTCAACAAATCAAGTAGTTCTTACTAATATTAGATGTCCTACACTTGATGATTATCGTTGGTACAAAGATGTATTCCTTAGTAATATTTTCGGATCGAGGTGATTGCAATCAATCTTTTTGGAAGGAAAGATTTATATCCGGTCTCCCATCTTTATTTTCTCAAAGAATATTCCTAAAACTAAGAGAAAGTGCGAAGTTAAGATGAAATTCCATATGATAGTATGACCTATGGACAAATATTTTCCTTTGTTAAAAAAGAAGCAATTTCTTTATGTCAAGAATTAGCAATCCAAAGTAAATATTCATCGGAAAAAGAGAAAGACGTAGAGAATTAGGTAGTTTTTGTGCTTGCCTTTGGTCTACCTAAAATTCAACCTCCTTCGACTATTAATAGAAAAAGATTTAGAGAAACCTTTAGACCAAATAGACAACCTTCAAACAATGACCCATACTATAAAAAAGACTTTTAAAAAACCCACAAGACCACCAAAGAAAATTACGAGATCCCAAAAAACCAATTTATTGCTATAAGTGTGGTCGGGTAGGTCATAAAGTGAATGAATGTGATTTAAAACAAAAGGTAAATGAATTATGTGGTCATGATTCAGACCTTCAAAAAAAATATTTAGCCTTATGTTTACTAGAAAATTCCTCGAGACCATAACCTTCCGACCATAGTGAAAATAATCTACTTCAAATAGAATATGATAATGAGTCAACTTCGTGTTGTTCAAAAGAGTCGGCCCCATTTTGTCAAAAAGGATGTTGTAATAATCTTTGTATAATTTCAAAAGATTAATTTTACTAAAAACTATTTTCTAATTATTTTTCAATATTACTTATTTAATTATTCCAGATGCAGAAAGATCTACCATCTTCTAGTTCCAAAGAAAAAACCAAAAACTTATATTCCACACAAAAAAGAAGAATTCATAGACAAGGAATCCAAGACTTACTCAAAAAACTTTCTCATACCTCACAAGAATTATCAATAAACCTCACTCAAACAGGCAAAACCCATACTTTACCTACAATACATAAAACAATTTACAAGATTTTTATACTTGAAATAATCATCCAGATTTATCAGCTTCCAACAGATATGCAAGAAATCATTATCAACAAAGTGAAACAAGAAAACTTCGACAAATGGTACATCGACTTCCTATCATCATAAACAATATCTCCCTATAGCATTTGGCTAACATGGGGACGATTAATACTACTATTTGCATATTATCAAACCGGAGGCTTTTTCATCTCCACAAGAGACCTTGAAGAAAGCTCGATCCATATTTCAATACATGAAAATATGGTTTAGTAAGGAAATTCTACGAAATATCGGAGCACTGGGTCGATTTTTTTAAAGAATTCACAAAATTCCAGCAAA
Organism: Beta corolliflora; assembly: GCA_947648045.1. Taxonomy (NCBI): domain Eukaryota; kingdom Viridiplantae; phylum Streptophyta; class Magnoliopsida; order Caryophyllales; family Amaranthaceae; genus Beta; species Beta corolliflora. The sequence goes on from CANSZD010001103.1 coordinate 6,451, forward strand.
ATATATTTTCAATCATATATTTTATTCAAAGATCAGAATGGATATATGAAGAAATCATCTGCGCCAACATAGAAATGGTGAATGGCAAGATCAAACCAGCTCACTACTTCATACTGATTAATATAATAAATGTGATCTTTACTCCAAGGATCCAACTGTCATACACCCCACTCAAGCAAGAGCATATGGTTTTTTCTACATCATCCGAAAAATTGAAGAATTAATCAGACGATCTGATGAAGACCCAGTTACTTTTATTCATTGTGGAAATACAACGGTTGTTTTTCCCTACATGGCCGCAAGAGTAATTTATTACCGGTGTCAATCACTACGAACCCTTTGGATCCATATTTATTTCAACTCAGAGCTGGAAAATTCCTATCTCAAGAAGGCAAAACTCTATTTTTCAAACTATTAGAAAATTGCCCGCATGATCTTCCTGACAAAAATTAGGGCAATAAAAATAAAAGATCCCGCTAAGTGATTATCACTTAGGCAAAAATAAGGGACATATTTTACTAACGTTTTCAATGCAGGTATTCAAATGATGACTCATCAAATACCAGGTGTACCACCTGATTATCCGATGAATCCTAAGTACATCAAACAAATGCACAAAACAACAAAGATATCAATTACAATAAAGCCAAAAGGAAGAAAAAACCAAGGATACATATATGTACTTCATCATCCGAGGTTTATCAGTAAAGCACACATCCTTCTACAACAAGACAAAGCTTTCAATCAAGGAAAATTACAAAGTTCAAGTGCTGATGATGCAAACTCAACACAGTACACTTATATATCCATTCCAAGCGGCAATGTCTATCATAAATGTCTCAAATAACTCCAAAACCCATGTACTATAAATAGGAACATGTAATTCCGTAGTATAGCAAGTTTTTTTCATAACAAGTCTCTGATAGAGAATTTTTTTAGGAATCCTGTACAAAACCCTCACGCTCAAAAATAGTTATTACTCAATCCTTGTAAAAGTTCATTCAAGTTCAATCAAAGTAAGTTATTATTCATATCTGCGTTTCAATATTATTGTTTTCAATATCTGTTCATATTTTCGAAACTGATTTCATCTACTTATTAAGCCAATAATAATAAATCATCTTTTCAAATTCAGATACAAATTTCAATAATCCTATTTTTAAAAAATTTAATAGATCTTTGTGACGAGATTAATTACCTACCAGACGGTCCCCCTTTCGTTATATAATTAATCTGAAACAGCCACGATAGTCCTAAACCCGTCCAGTCCTGGGGTCAATGACAGATGATTTCCTTGGTTTCTCGTTCGCTCAGTCGGCTAGGGTTTGGTGTTGATAACGTGTTGTGAATAAACAGCTAGAAGAGATAAGAGAGAGAATATTATTGTGTGTATTATTCCATATAGTCCGGGGTATATACAGGATACAATAGTTAGGGATATTCTTGGAGAACAAGAACCCTAGAATATTCCGGAGATATTAACGGGGGTATAATGGGCATCCATATTATATTTCATAATAGAAACCACCTTATATGATTTTTTTTTTTCGAAAACAAGCTTTAAACAAATTTTTTCTTGCGAGAACAAACCTTATGCCAGATTTCGATCATTGACCCAAGGTTCCGGCATTGACCATATCATGGCTTTTGTTGGGTTTAAAAAGTCACTTGCTTTGCACTTGACATGGTAAATGTCGGAACCTTGGATTAGTGATCGGAATTTGGCATAAGGTTTGTTCTCGCAAAAAAAAAAATTTGTTTAAGATATGTTTTCGCAAAAAAATTATATAAAGTGGTTTTTGACAAAAAAAAATCCTTTAATTTTTGCATATAATGTACGTTTTATTGCAAAATAATCTACGTCGTATATCATGATCTCATCTTTTTGTGGAAAGCATTAGACAATGAAACGATTATATATAGAGGGATCAAGTGAATCGGTCTGATCAAAGCCCCCAGAGTAATTACTGAAGAGAACACATCCAAAAATGAAAGTTCCATTTATCATAGTCTAATTAATTAACGTGAAAGTTCCATTTATCATAGTCTAATTAATTAACCACAACACATACACAAATAAAGTTGACATGACCCTTGTAATTGAAGAGCAAACCAGTACATGTATAGGCTACTTCGAGAGTAGACTACTACAGTACTATACCATATATATATATATATACATATATATATATATATATATATATATATATATATATACACATATATATACATATATACATATATACATATATATATATACATATATACATATATATATATACATATATACATATATATATATATATTGATCAAGTTACGAAACACATTTAGCTAGTAGATTTATCAATCTTATTATATGAAAAACATTACTTAAAAGAGAACGACAGGTTTTACATAGTAATTAACTTATAAGGTGAGAATCGACCAACAGGCAACAGGTCCACCTGCTGGTATTTATTTTGATATTTTAGACAAATTATAAGTTGTGAGCCAAGTTAGTTAGTTACATAGGATAATGTATTCTCTATGAACAACTTGGAGCCAACATAAGTAGAGTATTTCTAGGCAGTAACATCCCCTAGAGGCTAGAGGTAAGAGGTTACAACCTAGAGGCTGACAACAAACTCATTAAGGACTACAATCATAGTGGGCAGGAGTGTCAAGTCCACAGGATCTAAAGATGGCATGGAGCTCTGTGGCAACGATGTCTAGAGGGGAGTTCGTCAGGGTAACCGCCGAAAAAACCACCGAAGATGCCGCCAATGATGCCGTGAACAAGATCAAGGGCGGTGCCGACAATGTTACCTAGTCCTTGAGATGGTTTTAGTCCTTCAGAGGGTGTTCTGAGGATACTGCAGAGGCAATTAGCCGCACCACCATTGGCAACGCTAATTAGGCGTCGACAGCATTCGCTTCCTGATTGTCTACCAGGGATGACATCCCTCAGTGAACCAGCAATGTCTGCACACACATTGAGGTCAGGGCAACTAGTTGAACGAGGAGCAGCTGACACAAGAGCAAATAAGGCTAGGTTAACCATCAAAAATGCAACCATTGATTTCGAGGCCATTTTTTTAGGGTGGGCAAAGAAAAAAGAAAACTAGGAGGCTAAGTTGATTACTTATGTATGTGTTCGTTGTTTTGGGATGAGATGTGAAAGATTAGCTGCATGTCATAAGGTTTTTATAGACTGCGTGGAGGGGCTACTTGGTAATTTCATTCTTTGATTCAGCTCTACTACAAATCCCAATCATCACTCTCAAAAAATTTGAGCATTAATTATATTAGATCACGTTGAGTAAGCTTTTATTGCTAGTTGTATGAGTATATATATGTATACATAACATGCATGTGAGCATTTGAGAACTTACTTGATGAGTTAACGTAAGTCAGTTTTCAAGTTCCATACTTTCGTGTGTAGGTATTTCATCATCTTCATGCTAAAAATGTAGAAAGGAGTTGGAAAAAAAGGATTCCTTTTTATGTATGACTCGATCCAAATAGGCAAATATGTATGATGGAATCAAATGGATTCCTACCTTAAAACATTGAATACGGATCTCGGGGACCCACCAAAGCACCAAAGCCAAGATCTTTCAGAAAATGGATTCCTATTCGAAGAGTGAACAACCGCATAGATAAGCTCACACTAACCCGTTAATTTGAAATGATCCAATTCGGGGATGTGAATCTGTAATATACAATTATAACTAAGAAGATAATTAACATGAGCTATACAACCGATTTATTTCCTATTAAATCTAATAATGCTAATTTAAGATGTCACATTTAATTAATATATATTGTGTGCTAAAACAACTATCTTAGATGATTTTAGATTGTGAAGTCAATATATATAATAATATATGGCAATAATTGATTGAGTAAATCACACACAAACCATGGTTCATTGACCTAGTCTGTAATCTTATCCCCGAATCCATTAAACTTTTATAGCCAATGGAGTCATGAGTCTCTTCATACTTTCGTAGGTAAAAGCGATGATTCATTTATAATATTTCATTTAACCCTAAGGTTTCTAAGTCTTTATTTAAATAAAGACTTGGTTGCGACTCCCTACATGTTCCTTGTCCAATCATATATAGCAAGTTAATTTGTTGCTTCCCGTTTGTTTGCAACCCTGAAATTGTCCGAAAAACGCGTCTCACTCGATGTAGTGTAGTTGATGTACTTCCACATGCCTATAAAGACAATATTATCTCGTGAAAGAGCCATTGATCACAGACGTGCTCTTTTTAATTAAAGCACAAATGTACAGATGAGCCTCAAACAGTCAAACATCGTTGTTCACTCATTTCAGTCGTAAGTTTGTAAGAATATTAGTTTATTGTATGTATTTCAATAAAAGTCTCATAAGAAAATCTTAGTGATGATACATCAAAGAATTTAAACTATAAAAAGGAAAAGGATGTTCTATGATAATTAGAGAAATAAGTTAAATATTATCTATGATAATATGAAATACACGTATTTAGGATTGTTCTATTCAGCCGGACCTATATATATGAATTGAACTTATTAAACTTGATTAAACCCGATCAAATCTGAATCATCTAATGAACACAACTACACCTGAGCAATTTTGAAATTAAAATTGTTATTTGTAAGGTGAAGAGAACACTTCTATTTGTTTAATTACTTTTGATTTTTTAGTTTACTTTGTTATTAACTTGTTAAATATGCAATAATGTCATTTGATAAGTTAGAGCAATATAAGCCACCCCCCTCTCTTTTTCTCTCTCTCAAACCCTAGCCTCCCCTACCTCTTTTTCATCAATTAGGGGCTGCCATGGATGATTTCATCCATGGTAAGCCCCTTTTCCCCTTTTATTTTCAGTTTTTAATTCATTTACTTGTTTTGTTTAATAAATTAGTCTCTCTTTATGAGATTTTCTCAAACCCTGTTATGGGGTTTTTAGTTTATGTTTTGGAAATCTCCTTCTCCCCTATAGGAGTTGTGAGTATGGTTCTTTTGTTTTTAGGTATGAGAAATTATTCTCATTGATTGAAGTTCGAGACTCAACATGAAGGTATTGGAATCTCGGATGCGGTCAACCTGACTCGATCAAGAATGTTCTTCCCAAACTATATCGAATGATAGACTTCCTCATCAATAGGCGCTTTGATTCAAGCAAATACAAGAGGGTGCTTATTTGTATTGCTTGATCCGGGTTCATTGTAGTTTCTTCGAAGACGAATTTGATTTAGCCTTGTTTAATTGTATCTTGTTTTTCTTTAATACCTATTGTAGATGCCGTTTGGCCTTCAATTAATGAAATTTCTCTTTCAAAAAAAAAAAAGTTAGAGCTATAAACCTTGTGTTCACCAAAAACTAAATACTCCCTTCATTATATTATATAAAAATGTTCACTCAATTCGTGTAAGTATAAACCATAAAAATGTTTCATCTTCGAGTCTATTCGCTTTATTCCTTCTTTATGGAAAATTTTCCATATAACCCTTCCAAAGACGGGTGGATCCATAATTGTAAATTTGGTGGGGGTATCGAAATTAGCTGACTCAATAGCATACAAAAATTTTAAAAATCCACCAATTAACATTGCAATTAAAGCATGGACTTGATTTGTCGATCAAAGAATTACAAAATTCCGTTCCTTTTTCCAGAAGTAAAGTTCCACGATTGTAGAGTTCTGCACGCATAAGGTTTGCACTTTGTAGTACAATGTTCACCACAACCGATGAAATATTATTTATTATTTGGAATATACTATTGTAAAAGAGGTTTGGCTTACATGTGTTAATCGTGGATGTAAGAACGGTCCAATTGGAATTTGAAGGGGTGGTAATCTGGGATCATGATAGAAAAATATGCTTCCTTGGAGATGAATACAACACATACACTTTTTAGGTGGCAAATTTAATGATGTAAAAGAGAAAAGAAATTGTAGACTAACTACAGTTTACAAAAGATAAAATAACGAAGAAAGGAAATAGAACGAGGGAGTGAAATAATTTGTGCCCTAAAAGTTAAAAGGATAATTTTTTGAAAATTGAGAATTAACTACTTGGAAATTCAATAATAAATAAGATTTTAATCATAATTAATGGGAAAAATGGAGAATATACATAAGTATATAACATGCAACAATTCCTGCTATGAAATAGGGTTAGATATAGCACCAGGGCCGTCTCAAAGAAATTGGGGGCCCTGAGCGAACATTATAAATGGGGCCCTTGGCCCTCCAATAATGTATAAAAGTTATCCTTCATTTTTTATTTAACCATAGACCAAGAGATATACTTAAACATCAAATTCTCACATGAACATTATAAAAATTTGATTAATATACTAGAATAGTCAAAACTATTACAAAGTAAATATACAAACCATTAGCATCAAACACAAGTATTTTATGTTGAGATCATAAATCTGAAAATTAGTTCACAAGGTAATATCAGTGAATTGTATTCTTAACAACAAAGGTTCCCATCATTTCAATTGATAGACTAACAATTAAATAAATAATTAGAGCATGTAGAAAACCCTTACAAAATCAATCAAAAACCAAACCATATAGACAAGCAGTAGCAATTTAAACAAAATTAACAAGAAAGAGAGAAAAAGGAAAGAATGGAATGGTGGCATGCACCTTGAAACGGATGGCTGGTGGAGGTGGTTTGGCACGACCGACGAGGCTATATGGTGAACCGTGAAGCATTGGCTGCTCCAACGAGGTTCAAGGAGAGGGAGGTGGAAGGAGAACAAGAGGTATGTGAGAGAAAGAGAGTAAAATTAACATTAAGGATTAAAATAATTTGATTTATTGAAAATAGGAACCACCAAATACTGCATAGATGAAATTAAATTGTTGGGTATTGATGACTTTTGTAAATATAAAACCAAGTTATGAACCATGACTGCTTGGGGAAGAAAAAGAGACGCACAACAAGACAATCAATAAAATGCAAATAATTTGTTCCAAAAAAAACCCATGTGAAGAATCGATCCCGCAACTTCTAATGTGGGAGATGTAATCTTTGCTCACTACACCACAACCCATTTACCTGATACAAGATTACGCAGACTAGGATATATTGCAAAAATTAGTGAGCCCCATAGATTCCGGGGCCCCATAAATCGGGGGGCCCTGAGCCGTCGCTCAGGGTGCTCCCCCTAATGGCCGGCCCTGGTTATTTGGGTAGGGCCACAATCATAGAAAACATTATCTATTAGGTAGAGCCATGATCATAACATTTTGTGGCTCTCTATATAACAAAAAAATATTTGCATTTAATTTTTGCATATAACGTACGTTTTATTACAAAACAATCTATGTCGTATCTCATGATGATCGATCTCATCTTTTTGTGAAAGACATAAAAATTGTCTAGACAATGGAATCATTACGTATAGAGGACTGAACGAATCGGTCTGATCAAAGTACCTAGAGTAATTACTGAAGAGAACACAACCAAAAGTGAAAGTTCCATTTATCATATAGTCTAATCAATCACAACACATACACAAATAAAATTGACATGATCCTTGTAATTAGAGAAAACAAGTAGTCAGTAGATGTATAGGCTACATAGAGAGTAGACTACTACAGTAGTATGCCATATATATATATTGATCATCACTTGATATACGAAACACATTTAGCTTGTAAATTTATCATTCTTATATGAAATACATTATTAAAATAGAACGACAAGTTTTACATATTAATTAACTTATAAGGTGAGAATCGACCAACAGGTCCACCTGCTTTAATTTTATTTTGATTATTTAGACAAATAAGTTGTGAACCAAGTAATTAGTTAAATAGGATAACATATTCTCTATGAAAAACTTGGAGCCAACGTACAATATTTCTAGGCAGTAACTTCCCCGAAAGGTATAAAGAGGTTACAACCTAGACTAGAGGCTGATGACAAAGTCATTAATTAAGGACGGCAATCATAGTTGGCAGGAGTGTCAAGTCCACACACTTTAAAGATGGCATGGAGCTCTTTGTACACGATGTTTAGAGGAAGATCACCAGGGACACCGCCAAGGACACCACCCAAGACGCCGCCAACGACACCGTCAACCACGCCATGAACAAGACCAAGGGCGGTGCCGACAATGTTACCTAGTCCTTGAGATGGTTTTAGTCCTGCAGATGGTGTTCTGAGGATACTGCAGAGGCAAGTAGCCATACCAAAATTGACAGCGGTAACCAGGCGTTGACAGCATTGTGTTTCTGATTGGCTACCAAAGACGAGCACACCCCTCAGTGACTCAGCAATGTCTGCACATACATTGAGGTCAGTGCAGAAAATTGGAGGCCGACTAGCTGACACAAGAGCAAATAAGGCTAGGTTAACCATAAAAAATGCATGCAACCATTGATTTCGAGGCCATTTTTTGGGGATGGGCAAATTAAAAAGAAAAGTAGGAGGCTAAGTTAATTAGTTGACAAATAACCCTATAGATATAGCATTTTCGCAAGCAATAATAATCCAGGATATAGACGCAAGAAACTACAGTAACGGATCCTGATTGGGTTGAATCTTTCCTTGTATTCACTCTTAATTGTTCCTTTTCATACTTTTTGCTCATCACCGTAAGATCTAACTTCTGTAGAACTTTGTTTACTCAAAAAAGGACTAAAAGATAAAGTAAAGAAATAAAAAGAACAATATATGAAATACCATGTTTTCTTACAACATATACCGAAAAATTGCTGTGGTATTATATGATTGCGTCTTCGAATCAGTAATTTGCACTAATTAAATCCGCGATCCACCAGACGACTCGTGTTTTATTTACACCCAAGTCATTTGATGAATCGCCGACCAATTAGTTCATATCGCTGTTCTTCATTTCCCGGGAATATATCGTCCAGGAATGAATGCAAGAGCTTGAACTTTCGGAATAAATTTGGGTGTTTTATTGATGCATCTATTCTGAAATTGCTGGGAGATGGGCATTACTGCCATCAGGGGCGGGGCAATGGTAATGAGGGCCCTGTGCAATTAATAACAAATTGGGCCCTTGATTTATTGTCCAAAAGTAAAAAAAATTTGAACAAAAATTTGCATATCAAACAATAATAGTGTGTTTAATTTAAAAACAAAAATAAAAATGGAAGAGGGATATCAAAGAGACAAAGACTTTAGAATTGAGTATTATTGCCTTTAAAAAAAACAGCAATATTCAACAATAATAGTGTTTCTCGTAAAATTGAAAAAAAATGGCATTTATAGAAAGCTCCATAGCTTGTAGATCCTTAATGGGCATTTATTAATGTTCCCATCAATGAACACCAGTAGCATATCTCAGTGTATTCTTGAAATAAGTACTCTATAGCAATTTTCAATGTGTATAATTACTCTCCTTGGAACTTTGGGAGTAGGAACTTTTTCCAAAAAATATAGTAAGTAGACTTAATTTGTTGCAAAACTGAAAGAGAAAGGATTCGAACTCTAGATCTGCCAGCTTTTGCATTCAACATATCATTGCTTTTGCCACTGATCCACAATATTTAACTAGATGTATACTGGGTAAATAAATTTTTGAGGCCCCATTTCTTCCGGGGTCCTGCGCCGCCGCGCAGCTTGCGCCGCCCAAGAACCGCCCTTGCTGCGATGTATATATTGGAGCCGAAATTTCAGCTTGTAATGTGAATGTAATCTTCACCCACGCACCTCAAATAATGCAAAAGTAGAAATGATCTTGCTTGCAGTTTCTGGTAAATTTTACGTACGTAGGTGCGAAATGTACCTTTTCCATACAAAGGGTGAGACTCGATCACAACACCTCTGGGATCAAAAGTGATGTCAATACCACTAGGCTTGCTCGTATAATGTGTAACTAGTCGCATATGCACGCGATGCGTGCGTCAACAGCCTTATGTAACTATATATACGAATGGACATGTTTTTTTATCTAAAATTATTTTGGTAGTGATATAAATTATTGAGGTTCTTTTGTAGATGTTATTATCTTTTTAAATTGAAGGTGACCGATTTTTAACTGTTAAATACCGTCACTGAAAAATTTGTTCGATGATTTAATAATTCCTTTTCAGCGACTTTAGTATAGTTCTTTAACAATTATAAATGTTAATAAACCATATTGTTTGAACTCTGTAATAAATACGAAGTATTATGTTGTCACGATATATCGCTAACTTTTTTTGGTTGAAGATTCTAATTAATTTCGTGAATTGATTGTGTCAATCTATTTTGTCAAGTTATTAATGGTGATTGTATATATATTCCATTTTTGACTTACTCATATGGCAAGTTGCATTGATTCTCATTTTTTTATTTTTTATAAAAAGAAAACGGTGTTTTAAACTATTAGATGGTATTCTAGTCATTTCAAAGGGAGACACCACACCTCCTCCCTTGGCTTATAGTAGTACTAGCCGCATATGCACGCGATGCGTGCGTCAACAACCTTATGTAGCTATATACTTCCTCCGTTTTTTAATAAGTGACACAAAAAGAAAGTGGGGGAATACCAAGGAGCGAGTCTAGAGCGAGAGAGAAAGTTGGGACCACTTGTTCAACCAATCAAATTTGAGTATTGAATAAAGTAAGGAGGTGAAACAATCAAATGATGGGAAATATGTAATAAATGAGAAGTATTATTTATTACTTTAGCTATGTGTCACTTATTGTGATATTTCCCTAAAAGGAAAACGTGTCACTTATTGTGATATTTCCCTAAAAGGAAAACGTGTCACTTATTAAAAAATGGAGGAAGTATAATGGACATGTTTTTTTATCTAAAATTATTTTGTTAGTGATGTAAATTATTGAGGTTCTGTTGTAAATGTTATTATCTTTTAAATTGAATGTGATCGATTTTTAACTGTTCAATACCGTCACTGAAAAAATTGGTCGATGATTTAATAATTCCTTATCAGTGACTTTAGTATAGTTCTTTAACGATTATAAATGTTAATAAACCATATTGTTTGAACTCTGTAAATACGAAGTATTATGTTGTCACGATATATCGCTAACTTTTTTTATTGAATATTCTAATTAATTTCGTGAATTAATTGTGTCAATCTATTTTGCCAAGTTATTAATGGTGATTGCATATTCCATTTTTGACTTACTCATATGGCAAGTTGCATTGATTCTCATTTTTTATTTTTTTATAAAAAGAAATTGTTGTTTTAAATTATTAGAGGGTATTGTAATCATTTCAAAGAGAGACACTACACCTCCTCTGTAATCCCCCGTATTTTTTATGAATTTTATAAATATACTTTAATATATAGTTATTTATATTTTAATATATATTAGCATTTTAATGATTTCATATTTCAAAGGTTGACCATTTTGAAAGTCAAATGAATTATTTTAAAGATTTAAGGAAGTTAAAATGTTTTTGTTAGGCATGCTTTGAAAAATGTTTGAAATACTAATTGGATTTGGAAAAGAAGTCTAAATGGGCTTGAGGAACCCAAATACTAATCCTAGTAATGTTAGGAGTTCAATCATCAATCCTATTCATCACCCAACTCTATTTGAAGCCCAATTATATTTTTCCCTAAGCCCACAAAAAGGAAAACTATAAATACCCATAAACCCCAAATATTTTACCCACACAAAAACTTTCTCTCTCCTCCCTCACACTCAAACCGGCGGCCCTAGTCTTCTCCTTTCACGTTTTCTTTTTCCTTCTTCCAATTTTCTTTCTTCTTTGTTAAATTATGGCCTCTTCTCTCATCCTCTATTAATAACAAGGCTATTATTGATTTACTAAATAATGATTGCATATTATTGAGATTCTATATTGTTCATTGATAGAATGTGTGAGAGAGAAAATCTCTCATTAACTTAGTAAATAGGCTAGTATAAATATGTAGCAAAGCAGAGAAGTTTATTATCATAATTTTATTCTTCAATATTATATTCTCCTATCTCCATATATTTACGTAGATATATCTACATTCTTTGCACAATATATGCACTAAGCCTACTATAAGGCCAACAATTGGTATCAGAGCCAGTGTTCTAAAATAATTTAATTTATTTTTGAGCAACATTCTCATGGTCCTATGAAGACACTTTCAATGGATGGAAGTAAGTATTTTATTCTTTTTATCGATGATTTGACAAGAATGACCTGGGTGTACTTTATGAAAGAAAAGTCACAAGTCTTCTCAATTTTCATCAAATGGAAGAATCTTGTAGAGAATCAAAGTGGTTATTCACTAAAATCCATAAGAAGTGATAATGGCACAGAATACACATCAACAAATTTTGACAAGTTTTGTCAAGATGAAGGAGTTGAGCATCAACTGACGGTTACATATACACCACAACAAAATGGTGTTTTCGAAAGGAAAAACAGAACAGTAATGGAAATGGCTAGATGTTTGATTGAAGAGAAAGGACTTCCGAAGAAGTTATGGGCGAAGCGGTATACACTTGCAGTTTACATTCAAAATCGAGGAATGACCAAAGTCATCAAAGGCATGACACCTCTTGAAGCTTGGTCCGGGTATAAGCCTTCAATAAAACATTTTCGTGTGTTTGGAAGCATATGCTATTTCCATGTTCAAGATCAGAAACGAAGCAAGTCAGATGCTAAAGCTAAGAAAGGAATATTCATCGGTTATAGCTCACAATCAAAAGGTTACAGAATTCTCAACCTTGAAGATGAAAAAGTTGTCATAAGTCGAGATGTTACTTTTGACGAAGATGCATTCTAGAATTGGGAAACAAATAAAGAAGAAAAGAGACACATCAATATTCCGATAATAGAAACAACTTCTTCCCATAATGACAGAGAAATTGATCCACCTCATACACCATTAAATTCACCTCAAGCACCATCTTCTTCCCAGACCACACCATCTTCTGAGAATGTTACAGGTCCTAGAGGAAAGAAGACAATCACAGAGTTGTATGCAAGATTCCCACATATAGATGAAATTGAAGAATGTGAATCTTGTCATATTGCCATAATTGAACCCACAAACTTTAATGAAGCAGTTCAATTCTCATAATGGAGGGCATCTATGGAAGAAGAAATTCGAATGATTGAAAAGAATGAAACTTGGGAACTTGTCGAGAAACCTCCTCATAAGAAAGCCATCGGAGTCAAATGGATATACAAGACTAAATTCAATCAAGATGGTAGCGTTTTGAAGTATAAAGCAAGACTTGTTGTCAAGGGTTATTCTCAACAATTCGGCATTGATTACAATGAGACATTTGCTCCTGTATCGAGACATGATACTATTCGAGCTGTTTTAGCTTTTACTGCCTCAAAAGGATGGAAAGTACATCAGATGGATGTTAAATCAGCATTCCTTAATGGGTATTTGAATGAAGAAATATATGTTCAGCAGCCACTTGGATTTGAAGTTAAAGGGCAAGGAGACAAAGTCTTGAAACTCAATAAGGCTTTGTATGGTCTCAAGTAGGCTCCTAGAGCATGGTACAGCAGAATTGACGATTATTTCAAGCATGAAGGGTTTAAGAAAAGTCTTAGCGAGCATACTCTTTATGTGAAGAAACATCAGAATGGAGATATTTTAATCCTTTCCTTATATGTGGATGATCTAATCATCACTGGTAATAATCAAGAATTAATTTTAGATTTCAAAGAAAAAATGATGCACGAATTTGAGATGATTGATTTAGGACTTTTGAGTTATTTCCTTGGTATGGAAGTTGATCAAAGTCCACAAGGAATTTTCGTTTGCCAGAAGAAATATGCAGAAGGTCTGCTAAAGAAATTCATGTTGGGAAATTGCAATCCTGTGACAACTCCACTTCAAGCAAATGAGAAGTTATGCAAGAATGATGGATATGAGAAGGCGGATCAAAGAATATACAGAAGCATGATTGGTAGCTTACTGTATCTTACTGCAACAAGACCTGATATCATGTTTGCAGCAAGTTACCTATCAAGATTCATGCAGAGTCCAAGCCAACTTCACTTAGGAGCAGCAAAAAGGCTCTTAAGATACGTGAAGGGAACTACAGGCTATGGAATAAATTTCCAACCCTCAACTAGTCCAAGAGTAGTTGGTTATACAGATAGTGACTGGGCAGGCCTCAGGTTATACATTTACACTTGGTAATGGTGTGTTTTCATGGTTATCTCGGAAACAGGATACCCTAGCTCAATCTACTGCTGAAGCTGAATACATTGCAGCTTGTGGAGCTGTAAATCAAGCAATTTGACTTAGAAAGATTATGACAGATGTCGGTGAGACTCAAGGAGGAGCTACTATCATCTACTGTGATAGTGATTCCGCGATAGCTATTTCTAAAAATTCTGTTTTCCATCGCAAGACTAAACATATTAAAATCAAGTATCATTTTATTAGAGAAGCTCAGGATGAAGGTGAAGTTAAGTTGGTCGAGATCAAGGGAGAAGACCAGTTAGCAAACATTTTTACAAAACCCCTTCCAAAGGGTAGATTCGAGATGCTAAGAGATATGCTTGGAATGAGAGAGAAGAGTTCCAAGGAGGAGTGTTAAATTATGTCCTCTTCTCTCATCCTCTATTAATAACAAGGCTATTATTGATTTACTAAATAATGATTGCATATTATTGAGATTCTATATTGTTCATTGATAGAATGTGTGAGAGAGAAAATCTCTCATTAACTTAGTAAATAGGCTAGTATAAATATGTAGCAAAGCAGAGAAGTTTATTATCATAATTTTATTCTTCAATATTATATTCTCCTATCTCCATATATTTACGTAGATATATCTACATTCTTTGCACAATATATGCACTAAGCCTACTATAAGGCCAACATTCTTCTTCAAGTAACGCTTTCTTCTTCGATAAGAAACGTCACCACACTCCATAATCGCCGGATCCCCTTGGTGCGCCGCTGCTGCAGCGTGTTGTCCCTGATTTTCGGCGCATCCTTCTTCCTTGTTCTTTGAGTTGTTGGTTAATTTCTTTTCTTCTTCCTCAAGTTTCAATTAAAGATCATATTTTTATGCTTTATTTTGGTACTAATTATGATTAATAACTTTAATTTATTGTTTTAATGATTAATCATGGATTATATATGTTATGTATTAAAAGAATAAAATTTCAGATTTGATTATTTATTTTAGATTGAGTTTTATATATCAAAGCATGAATTTTTAGGGTGTTAAATATTGGAAAATTATAGTAGCATGTTATAAACTATGAAATAGATTTAAATTATGAATTTAAGCATGTTTAAGTGTGTTTAAAGAGGGTTTTAATAAATTACATTCTACTGGAATTTTAGAAAGGGCATTAATAGTGGAGTTTTATGGATTTTAATGACTAGTATAGTAGTACTATGCTAGGAAAAATAAGTAGTTGGAGTTTTAACGGTAAAAACAACTTTTAAATATTTTTAAAGAGGATTTAAAGTATTTTAAAGTTGCTGGAATTTAATTAGAGTATTGACTTTAAGTTATATTGGTTGTTTTAGGCGGAGAATTTTCAGTAGGTGACTTTTAAAGTGATTAACGGTGGCCTATCAGTTTGTTTATACAAGGTACGTACATACCTATGTGTTATGTGATTGTAGTATCATGATTTAGGAAGGAAAAGTTGTAGTATCATGTATAGGAACTTTGTAAGTTCATATATGATTTCTATTATGATTGGATTTTACATGTTTTATGCTTGTGTGCGAACATGTAAGGATGAGATTTGATTATGAGTTGAATATCATGTTTGTATGGAATATTGATGCAAGCATGTTGGATTGGGAACTTTATTTATTAATTCACATGGGGGAATTAATATATTTAGTGAGTTGGATCATGTTTAAATCATGTGTTCCCTTATATTATTATTTTCACTACTCTATGAGGACTGTGGGCCTTATTTGGTAAGTTGATAATTTATGCCTTTGAAAGGTAAGTTGATTGTTGGCTAGGTTCAACAAATAAGAAGGATTGGAATAAAAAGGGATTAATCTTGGATTGTAAGTTGTATGATCACTTATTTTAATCCTAAGATAAGAAGAAGTTCAGTTGTGAATGTTTGATTTGAGATTTATGTATCACTTGTGTGTCATAATAAGTAATAAATTGTAAATCACGTAAAGTGTAACTTGGATAGTAATAAACTTTAGACTGGTGCACGTCTGAAGTTGAACAATCAGGAGTTGGGGTACATGGTAAGCGTGCCATGACTTTTTCTGGGAATTGGATTGATCACCGTTCCTATTTTTATTCAAAGGTTCCTCGATATCGCAGGTCATTATGAAAAACGGAGTCGCGCCCGTATTTCGTCTTCCTAGGGAAGGCTGGTTTTTAGTTAGACAACTCAGTCCAATAACTATTCCATTAAAGTAATAAAAAGATGATTAAAGTTTAGTTCAGTAGAAATTGTCTGCAGAATGTTATATTGTTATATTATTATTTATCCCTGTTTATTATTTCTTATTATCATGTTAGGAATGTTTATGTATGGTTATGTAGTACTCAGTTTTGCTGTTTACGTGCTTTGTTTGTATGTGTTGATCATGGCTTTGCCTTATTGATCCTGTGATGACCCATTTTGGTGAGCAGATTCTTTAGAGCATTGACATCTACAGGTGTGCAAATGTTGCATCATTGGGAATCTGGGAATGGAGAGCTTGTGTAACAAATTGTTTTATCTATTGCTTTAGTAGGAACATATTATATTAAGTTTGGTTTTGAAGTAGACATTTATAGTGTGTTGGTTTTAAGTACTTTGTTTGTTTATTATATTTTAAGTATGAAGTTTTAGTTATATATATATTTTCCGCTGCAAAATTCTGAATAAGTCGATACGTTATCACACGGGCGATAATACTTTGATAATTCTCTATTATTTATATTTAAAAAGGTATTTTAGAAAAGAGAGAATTATTGGGGTGTTACATCCTCCATTGACTTATATAATAGAGATAATAGAGCTCTTTTTAAATTGAAGGTGACCGGTTTTTAACTGTTCAATACCGTCACTGAAAAATTTGGTCGATGATTTAATAATTCCTTTTCAGCGACTTTAGTATAGTTCTTTAACAATTAAAAATGTTAATAAACCATATTGTTTGAACTTTGTAAATACGAAGTATTATATTGTCACGATATATCGCTAACTTTTTTTGGTTGAAGATTCTAATTAATTTCGTGAATTGATTGTGTCAATCTATTTTGTCAAGTTATAAATGGTGATTGCATATTCCATTTTTGACTTACTCATATGGCAATTGAATCTCATTTTTTAAATTTTTAATAAAAAGAAAACGTTGTTTTAAATTATTAGAGGATATTCTAGTCATTTTATAGGGGGACACCAGTACACCACACCTCCTCCCTTGACTTATATAATAGAGATATGTTATATCATACTTTTAATGTATGACGTTTTTATTATTGATTTATGTGCTTTCCTGGACGAGATATTTTTATTTTCTTCTTGACTGTATATTCTTTCACTTATGATTGTTGGATTTATAATATAAGAAGAGAGAATGGGAAGAAAACTGATATAGATTCAAATCAAAAATAAAATACATTCGCATCTATATATAATGAAAGACTATAACTTGATAATTGAAAATTAATTTTTGAGTACATCATGTGCCTCACACATAAATGGAGAACGTGAGAGGGTATAAATTGACATATCAGTATAGCAAAGAGGATGATGAACGGGTTCCACTCACTAAGGAAGTAGATTGCTCACCAAAGTTAGATATTACAAGGATCATGTCTTTCTATTTGTGTCACTATGTAGTGGTTAATTAGACTATGAATAGATGAAGCTTTCACTTTCTGATGTATCTCTCTTCATTAGTTACTTTGGGTGCTTTGAGTAGACTGAATCATTCGATCCTCCACGTATAATCATTTAGTCATTTAGAAAGTTTTAATGTGTTTCGCAATAAGACGAGAATATACGAGATAGATTGGTTTGTATGCAAAAATAAATGCATGACCCTTATTATTGTTTTGATATATAGAGAGCAACAAAATGTCATGAGAAACTTGCAAGTATGGAATTAGCAAAAATTGTTGCGAATTCTAAAAAATCTCGTGATTGAGCGCCTCTCTCTCTCTAGGGTTTCCCCCGCGTACCTAGTACGACGGAAGCCATGGCTAGGAAATCCAAGGGCCAGAAGAAGACAAATCAGGCGAACATGAGCATGGGAAGGAAGACGGGACCAACTGAATCTCAGGCGAAACACTTCAAATCTGTCGATGAGGTTTTAGGCGTGTCTGAGTTTCATATAGAAGAGGACTGCGAAACGGAAGACGACTGTGCAGCAGTGGGTGAGATTCTCTCACCACGATCGTCCCTGCGAGCTCTCCAGCAGGATTCGATGCTGCGGGAGAACTTCTCAACCTGACTGGAAACTATAACGAACTCAGGGGAACAATTGGTGCCCGAGCAGGGGAGGCGACTGAAAAGGGTGGAAGGTACAATAGATCCTCTACCTATTCTTTTTTCTCCGGGAATTCAAATTGAAAATGCAAATATGAATATGAGTAAGATTGTGATGGAGGACATTCAATCGAAAATTAACTATTGGAATTCTGCTATTTACTGTTATATTATTGGTGCAAACCCACCCATACATGTAATGGAGGGATTCATAAGGAGGATTTGGAAAGACCAAGGTGTGGATAAGGTGGCTGTAGTTAAAAAAAAAAGGGATTTATATGGTGAGATTTAGATCCATGGAAAAGAGGGATGGGATTATGGCTGGTAATACCCCTTTTTTTGACAGCAAACCAATGATCATGAAACCATGGACTGTAGATGTGGACATATGCAAGGACAATATCAAAACTCTTCCAATATGGGTTCAATTGAACTTAGATTTTAAATATTAGGGCTTGTCGTGTATGGAGAAGATTGTTAAACCTCTAGGAAGACTGATTAAGCTAGATCAAGCCACTAGTAGGAGGGATAAACTTCAATATGCTCGTGCAATGATTGAAGTCCAAATTGAGCAACAATTTCCAGATGAGCTGAAATTCATAAATGAAAAAGACACTCTGACTACTGTTGATGTGCACTATGAATGGAAGCCGATTCAATGTAAACAATGTAAGGGTATGGGGCATGAGGAGAGTAAATGTTCGAAGGTGACTTTAAGACAGGAATGGAGGCAAAAAGAGGGTAATAATAGGCTTGGGGGAAAACCACAAGGGACTGTAGCAGGTATAGGGGAGCAGCTCAAACATAATGAGGAGCAGCAAGGGGTTTCAGCTAGTTAGGAATCCTGCAAGGAGGATACTGACTAGTCCAAATGCAGCAACCACTCAAAACCATTTTGATGCCTTGGTGGAGCCTGAGAAGGAGGAAAGTATGACTGGAAATGCATATGGTACTCAAACTGAGGGTAAAGCAGTGAATGGAAATGGATGTGCAGTTGTGATTGTAGGAATGGTGGACTGTTGATCTGTGGAAGTGAATGTTTCAGGAGGGGGCCAACCTCCTGATGGCAATGGATAGATTGATCATATGGAATGTGAGGGGGGTCAACAACCAACAGAAGCATAAAGAGGTGAAAGCAATAATTAATCAGAAGAATATTGGCTTTGTTGGTCTCCTGGAGACTAAGGTAAAAGCTCACAATATGGGTAAGCTTTATCTTAGTTTGTTTCAAGGATGGTGTTTTACGTCTAATTCATCATTTCATTAAGGTGGCAGAATAGTTATAGCTTGGAATCCTAAATCTTTCCATGTTAATATTGTGGCTTGCTCAAGTCAGATGATCCATTGTGAAATACAACCCATGAATGGATTGCCTTTTGCTTGTTCTGTCATATATGCTTCAAATGATGCAGCTGTTAGAAATTTAGTTTGGCAGAATCTTGAACAACTTGCTTTGCATATGAACAAGCCATGGATAATTGTAGGGGACTTTAACTGTGTCCTGCATCCTGATGAAAGAGTTGACTCAATTGTGAGACCTCAAGAAGTTGCTAGATTGCAGGAGTGTGTAACCAATTGTGGTATACAGGATATCACTAGCTCAGGGAGTAGACTCACATGGAATAACAAGCAGCAAGGGGAGCATAGAATCTTCTGTAAACTTGATAGAGTCATGGTGAATCAGGTCTGGTGCAATAAGTATCCAAATGCAGCAGCCCATTTCTTACCTGAGGGGCAATTTGATCATTGTCCAGTAGTGATTGTTCTTTATCCAGCTGTTGACACTGGTAGATACCCTTTTAAGTATTTCCATATGTGGAGTAGTGCACCAAATTTTGAACAAGTGGTGTCAAGTTGCTGGCAGGAGCAGATCCAGGGCACTCCCATGTATAAGGTGGTGCAGAAAATGAAAAAAGTAAAAGATGCTCTCAAGAAACTCAACAATGAAGGCTTTTCTGACATTCATTGCAGAGACATCCAAGCTTATAAAAAGATGATTTCTAGTCAGGAGATACTGCAAAGAGATCCTTCTGATTTGCAATTCAGGGAGAATGAGAGGGTAGCTATGGATGAATATAAAAGTACACATAAAGCCTACTTGTCTTTCTTGGGCCAAAAAGCAAAAATGAAGTGGTGTAGAGATGGGGATGAGAACTCAGCTCTTCTTCACCAATCAATTAGAGCTAAAAAGCTGAAGAATACAGTTTATGCAATCAATGACAAGGATGGTCACTGGCAGGAAGATATTACAGCAGTCAATGAGGCCTTCCTTGATTACTACAAGTCCCTGTTGGGGTCTGTGCTGCAAGACAAAGCAAAAGTGAAAAATGCAGTGATAGAAATGGGTCCTGTTTTATCTAGGGAGCACGTTGAGAATCTAGAGAGACCCTATACTACTGAAGAAGTGAAGAGTGCCTTGTTCTCTATTCCAGGAGACAAGGCTCCTGGGCCAGATGGGTTTGGGGCTCAATTCTTTAAAGACACTTGGCAGACTACAGGAGATGAGGTAACACAAGCTATACTCAATGTCTTTAATTCTGGTAACCTGCTAGCAGAGTTAAATACTACTACACTTACTCTCATACCTAAAGTGTCTTGTCCTAATTCTGTAATGGAATTTAGGCCTATTGCTTGTTGTAATACTCTTTACAAATGCATAACTAAGATGATGTATAATAGACTGAAAACTATTCTACTTGATATAATAGCAGAAAATCAGGGTGCGTTTGTAAAAGAAAGATTTATTGTCCATAACATAATGGTGTGTCAGGATTTAGTGAGGCACTACGGGAGGAAAAATGTTCAAGAAAGTTGTATCATGAAGTTAGACATGAAAAAAGCATATGATACTATAGATTGGGATTTTCTTGAAGAGATGATGTATGCTCTAAAATTCCCTGAAAAATTGTAAAGCTTGTAATGGTGTGTGTTAGGACCCCAACCTTTTCTCTTATGATAAATGGCTCACTTAATGGATTTTTTAGATCTAAGAGAGGGTTGAGGCAAGGGGACCCTATCTCCCCCTTGCTCTTTGTCCTGTGTATGGAGTATCTATCAAGGCTGCTGAGGAAGTTAGACACTCATGCTCACTTCCAATATCACCCAAGGTGTAAGCAGATAAAGCTCAACCATATGATCTTTGCTGATTATGTGATTTTGTGTTGTGCTGGAAATTTTCCTGCAGTTTATAGTATGCTTCAAGCTTTCAAACTGTTCTCTTCCTCCTCTGGGCTGCAAATCAGTGATAGTAAGTCAGATTTTTTATACTGCTGGAGTGAGTGGGGATGTTATCTAAAGAATCAAAAATGTGTCTGGCTTTAATCATAGTAGCCTTCCTTTCAACTACTTGGGAGTTCATATATGCTCAAGGAAGATTACAATTGCAGAATGTAACGGGATCATTGAGAAGATGGGGGCTAGAATCAAAGTGTGGAGTAGTAGGAATCTTTCCTATGCTGCTAGACTTCAGCTAATAAACTCAGTCTTATTGAGCGTACACATTTATTGGGCCCAGATCTTCATAATGCCCAAGTTCATCCTCAAGGAAATAGAGAAGATCTGCAGATCTTTTTTGTGGAGTGGGGAACAAGGGAGCAGAAAAGCTGGTAATGTGGCTTGGCAGAAGGTTTGCACTCCAAAGCAAGAAGGTGGCTTAGGTGTGAGACAGATTCTGAGTTGGAACAAAGCTGCGCTTGCTAAGTATGTTTGGGCAATTCACACAAAACAAGATAACTTGTGGGTGAAATGGGTCCATGAGGTTTACATTAAAAATCAAGAATGGTGGGATTATGAACCACCACATGATTGTTGCTGGTACTGGAAACAAGTTTGCAAGATTAAAAATGAAATCAAAGTATTGTATACACAGCAAGAGCTCAGAGAGATGTCTAAGTTCAGCATCAAGCATATATACCAGAAGATGCGAGGGTCTAATGAGTTGGTTCATTGGGACAAACTCATTTGGAATAGACTGGCTATCCCAAAGCATAGATTGATAAGTTGGTTGGCAATGCATCAAAGACTCAGAACAGCCGACAAACTGGTTCAGTTGGGAGTTGTCGAGTCTGATAGGTGTATGTTGTGTGATAATGGCATTGAAAGTCACAGCCACCTATTCTTTCAATGTAATTATGCTTCGAAATATTTGCAGATGGTTAAATTTTCACTCTACACACAATCTGTTTCAGAGGCATGTATTTTTTCTTCAGAAAAGCAGGAGAACTGGGTGCATAAAAGAATTATGGCTGCTGTGTTTACAGGACTGGTTTACTTCTTATGGTGGGCTCGTAATGAAGCTGTGTGGAACCAGGTTGTTTGGAGACCTGATGTCACCTTCAAAAAACTGAAAGAGCAAGTGCAGATGAGAGTGAAGTTAGTTCTTCCCAAGAAAATCTCACAAAAGGAAAAGATGTGGATAGAAAATGTGTTCTTATGAATTGGTGTTTGTATAGATTTTTGGTAGCTTTTCTTTGTGTTGAGGGGGCCAACCTAGTTGGGCTGCTCTAACCTTGAAAAGTTTTAGGTTGTAAATGGCTTTTTTGGTGTTTTATACTAATACTTACTTAGCAAAAAAAAAATGTCATGATTCTAAACTACTACATATATCAAATAATAGCATTTCTGCAAGCAATAACATTGCGTAATTTATACACAAGACACTACAATTATGGATTTCGATTGGTTTGAATCTTTCCTTGTATGCATTTTTAATTGTTACCTCTTTATATTTTCAGCTTATTACCATATATATTATCAAAAAAATTAATTTGAATTACTTAAAATAAGAGTAATAGAGATCTTTGTACATATAGTCTTGGTTGTAACAAGTCATCCACGTGTGTGAAATCAGAGATACCATCTTCTCCTCTCTCTCTCTCCCACTCCTGCTTCACTTTCTCCAGTCTCGACATTCTCTCTCTCCTCCCTCCCTCCCCCCTCAAAAAGTTAAACCACCACAAAATGCAATCACATTCAAAAAAATAATCAATGAAAGTAAAAAAGAAAAACACAAAATTGAACCTGAAAATAAAGAAGAATAAACATCAGATCCTCTGAAAACCAAACGAGCTAGTTCTTGAGTTGGATTAATGAATTGATGGTGAAATCTGATGAGATTGAGATTCTCAAGCTGATTTCCTTGATCTTGAATCTCTGCACGACGAGAAGATCGTTGAGTTTACGAGGAACTTCCATTGCTTCCCTGAATTCGTTGTTCTTTGACGAAATGGAAGCGTCTAATGATAAAGCCATATTTCAATTGCTTGCCTGAATTCGTCTTTAGCTTGCTTAAATTTTGTCGATCACGCCGAATTTAATACATCAATTTATCAGCAAACTTCTCGTGTTAACACAACCGCAAATGTTCTAACGGAATTGAGTTTGAGTACTTCGTAGAGTAGATCTGGAATCAGTGTTTTTAGGACTGTGAGGAAGATCGGATTGATTCTTTTATTCGAACTTAGGGAAAATGTGCAATGGGTTTTATCGGTTACAACTAGGGCTATGCAAATTAAGACCAGGGTCGGACCGGAATTTGGTCCGGACCGAAGATTCCGATCCGGTCCTCGGTCCACAGAAAACCAAGATTCCGAGTTTTCGGTTCGGTCCGTTCCAAACCAGGAAAATTACGGTCCGAATCGGTGGACCGAGATTTCTGTTTTTTTAGTAAAAAAAAGTTTAAAAGTTAGAAAGCTAAAAACCTACTCTTTATTGCCTTTAGGACTATTGGTGTTAGAATTATTAAATTATAATATATCTAATTTATAAATATGTTTAAATCTAAATAAAATACATACAGATTTCGGTCCAACAGGTCCAGAATCGAACTGGATCGGAAAAATTCATGTCCAGACCGAACCGGTCCCAGTCCAAAAAAAATTCAGATTCCGGTCCACCGGTCCCGTCGGTCACGGTCCGCTCCTAGATTGGTGCACACCCCTAGTTAAAACCATTGTCGAACATACATATTGATGATTTGATCAACTTGTTTGTAGGTTTTGCTGATTTTTGGAATGTTCTTGCCGGAGCGGAGAGGAAGCTAAGGCGGTAGAGCGACGGAAGTAGGAGTATAAGAGAGAGAGCAATTAGGGGGCATATGAAGGGCGAAAGGGTGGGTGGGGTGGTGGATCCATGAAGCTGGAGTTTTGAGGGTGGAGGTGAGAGAAAGAGATAATAATGACTACAAGTTTGATAAAAAAAAATGACATAAAAGTGAGTAATAATGATATCATCTATTTTATAAATGATATCAGTTTGTGTAATAATAATAAGGTATATAAAGATTTGAAAAATAATGATGAAACTAGGGAAAATGATACAAATTTTCTGAAAAATGACATAAAAATAAGTAATAACAAAATATATCAGTTTGTATAATAATGATAAGGTATTTATAGAGTTGACAAATAACAATAAAATAAGAGAGAAATGATACAAGTTTGCTGGAAAAATGACATGAAAGTGAGTAATAATGATATCATTTATTTCTCTTATAAAATGATATGAGTTTGTGTAATGATAAGGTATAAAGAGTTGAAAAATAATAATGAAATATGAGAAAATGATACAATTAGTTTGCTGAAAAATGACATAGAAGTCGGTAATAATGATATGAAACATAACAATAATGACATGAAAAAGTTTTATAATTGACATGAAAGATATTTAAAAATGACATGAAAAGCACCAAAATGATATGAGACACACCAATAATGACATGAAAGAGTTCTATAATGACATGAAATAGGTATATTAGTTTGCAAATGTGATATGTTCTTACATAACAAGTTATGGTATAACATGTTACACCCAAAATGCACTCATCTTTAAATCCTTCCCAATTTTAGCTTTCACTCGTATCCAAGCTATGGACTCACCCAAAGCTTTAAACAAGGCAATTGAACAAGACGGTTAGATGACTTGATCCTTCTTGAACCCTCTTTTCGAAGCTATTCAAGTTAAGTGAATCTAAAAACCCTAACTGGATTAAAAGACATTAAGAATTTACTCCCTCCGGTTCCGAAAGATCCTCCTTGTTAATGTCACTACAGATACCAAGGAGGATCAATTTGTGTGGGGTCTGGGGTGGGTAAAGTAGGAGAGAGAAAGGGGGTTAAGGATAATAAACAAATAAAAAGGGGGTAAAGTAGGAGAGAGAAAGGGAGTAAAATTGAATTATAGTGTAATGGTGGACCATATGATAGGGACATGAGAGGGTAAAAAGGGGAAAAAATTTGCCAAATAAGGAATAAAGTACAAGAGGGAGGGTCTTTTGGAAACACACTTAAACGGAAAGATGATGGATCTTTAGGAACTGGAGGGATTATATTATAGACAATTATCGAAAAGATCATCATGGCGTGGGTAGAAAGACTATAGTATGAAAGCACCCAAAGTAATAATGAAGAGAACATATAAATTAACACATTGAACTGCTTATCCATTCATTCACTCTAAACACAACATACAAACTTGACATGAACATCACAAAACATAAAGAGTAAATCAATAACAGTACATAGAGTTGTTTCGGTGTTGAAACGGTGGCGGACACTGAAATGTCCGTCAGTAATTAAGTGGACGTCCGGGACTGGAAGTCTGCAAGGAAGACAAACGTAAACTACCCTCGGGGGGGATGCGAGGAAACCCCCTCCGACGCTCAAGTCAGTATGTGTCCGATAAGGATTTGTAGAGTGAGAAAGTAGAGAGAGAGATAAGAACTCTGAGTGTGAGAGAATGTACCTGCAGAATAGTACCATTTGGCTATTTATAGTAGTACTATTCATCTGACAGGGTGAGTAATCCTTTGACACGTGTACGACTATGATGAATCTGACTGGAGGAAAGATTCCCGTTTTGTCCTTCAGTGTGGCCGCTAGCACCATCTCGGCCTGCTTATTAGGAATGGCTTGGATGTTCTTGGTGAGATCGCGTCTTTAGTTGCTCATGTCGGCCACATAAAATGTGTCCGACACCAATCTTAGATGTACCCATACAACTAGCCCCCCCCAGCATCATTGGGGGTCGTGACCGGCATTGATGTTGCATTGTGGACGCGAGTGAACTTTTGTGCCTGCTGGAAACAATTTTTGCGTTGCCACGTGTTGCCCTGGGGAGAATTTCGAATTTCGAAAAAGTGTAATCATTACTTTTTCCTAGAATCCCGCCCATTTTTATTTTTTATTTAGGGTTCATTTAGGGATTGACACTTGGTGCGCATCCAGCAGGGTAGTTGATGAGTTTTCTAATCCTGGCCGCTGAATTCCGTCCTTATAAAGCCATTTTTCATTTTTTGTTTACTCTTCATCTTCAACCTTAAACTCTGGTTTGCACGGCTTCTTCAAGAACTTCAAACCTCCTTTTTCTTACCAAAATCTTGTCTTTTTGTGACCAAATTTCCTTAAAAGTATTCCAGGTTACTTTTCGTCTCTTATTCCTGAGGAATTTTAACGTTTTCGCCTCTTTTCGTCTGGGTTTATTCGAGGGTTTTCTTCAAAGTTTTCAACTTTCTGGTAAATTTACTTTCTCCGGCGTTGTAGAGCTTGAGGATTCTTCTGTTCGTGCTTTTGGGACATTTCACTGCGCTTTTTGGGAACCAGCGTGATTTTCTGGTCATTTTCCGTCGATCTTTCTCAGGTACCTTTTTCCAACTTCCCTTCAACTGTTCTTTTTTGTTTCTTTCTTTCTGTAGAAACATGTCGGACCGCTCAGATAGTCAAAATACTTTGAATGATAAGCTTATGTCCGAAAGTGACCCTTCATCTCCCTCTTCCCTTTCTGGTGGACATAGTTCGTCTACCTCCAGCCCTAGGGAAGGAAAAACACGCTTACTAGCTGACTTGCCCCTTACTGCGGATAGGGATAGAGAACTTAGATCTAAGTTTCTTAACGACCGCTCTACTCCTGAGCAAGAAAATTTGACTTCCCAATATCTGTCCGCGAGGATGAGCGGTGATAGACAAACACTTCGAGAACTAAGACATCAAATTTTAGCTCGCCGGACCGTTAGAAATCCTCCCCCTGAGGCTGTTCTCGGACTTGACGTTCCGCCTTTAAGGGAACATGCTTGGTTAGATAACTTAGCAGATGCTGGGGTTGTAGTGGCAGATGATTTTTACGACCGCCTTGCTCATGATGTCGGCCCTTCTCATCCACCTGTTATTGATTTAGGTTTCGATAACGATTCTATCGCCACTATGGACGAGACTGATGTTGGTCCCTCGACCTCTGGACGTGAACAAATGCCCTATCGGTTTGAAATTGCTGTGGGAGAAAGCTCCAGCATGGCTCCCGATTCGCGGCCTGAGCCGATTCCCGACCGAAATGATGTGTTGCACTCTGGGATTTGGTTGCCTGTGGACTACAGCAGTGGCCCCAAATCGGTGAAAATTTACTCGTTTTGGCGAGAGCATGCCATAACTAAGGAATACTGTCGAGTTGGGGAAGAATTGTACGGCTTCCCGGCTGAATATAAGTTAGTTGTCCCGGATGAGGGAGCTAGAGTTACTCAGTGCCCGGCAGGGCACATTGCATGCCCATCATTTTGAATTTGGGCTGCGTTTCCCCTTGGATCTAACTTTAGTGAAGATTGTAAAGGCCTTTAATGTCTGCCTTGCCCAACTGACGCCACTAGCCATTAGAAACATTATAGCCTATATATGGGTGTGCCACTATTTGGGGTTCCCCGTGACGTTAAATCTTTTCCGTCGACTTCACTGGCTGCGAAGAAATGGGTCGACTGAGAAAGGGTGGTGGTCCTTAATGTCGGCCAAGAACAAACTTACGGTGCATCCCAAGCTATCTGGTTTGAAAGGATGGCAGCCAGCCTTCTACTGGGTGAAGGTCCCAGACAATTTTCCTCTCAACCGTCACTTTACCAAACCAGTAACTCGAATGGAGGATGTGCCATCTTATGGTTTGTCGGTGGATGAGGCGAAAGCTTTTAACTATTTTGAGTCCGAGATCGCCTTAGCTTTATGGTTGTCGATGGTGAAAAAGTGGAGGAAAGGATTCCCCACACTTGGCTTCCTAATGCCAAGTATATACTCGGAAATGAGCCCTTGTCAGCTGTATTCCTTTGACGGACCCATCCGAAAGGTGTGCTCTTTGACTCATGGTCCGACACAGGACTTTATCTTTTTTCTCTTTGCTAAGTTACCATTGTACTTATCTTTGCTGGTTTACTTTGCAGGTCCTATCAGCATAGATATCGAAGAGCTGGGGTTAGACGAAAACTTGAAGCCAATGTCTAAGGCTCCTGAGGACCCTGTTTTTGATTACGACACCATTCACGGCCTCACTGGAGGCCTCCGTGGCGCTGATCGCGGTCGTGGTGGCCACAATGCCGGTAGGGTTAGTGTTCGTCGTGCCGGGCGGACACCCGGGTGTGCTCCCGGTCGAACTGTCGGACGTGGGGACCAGGAATCTCCTCGTCTTGTCGTTCACGTTCCTGTCCGCCGTGGTGGAGGTAGCGTGGCTGTGGGTCAGAGGCGGCCTCGTGAGGTCTCGGATACTGAAAGTCCCAGCAAAAGGCAAGCTTTGGGCCGGTGCCGCCGCTTCGAGACCTCGGCAGTGGGCCCGTCCTTAATGCTCGGATAGCGATCCTATCAGGGAATCTCGCTACCACTAGGGTTTCTCCTCGAATGTTTGCCGTTGACAGCATTGGGACGGCATTGGGGTCTGGCTCTTCCATGCGTCAGAAAATCTATGACATTCTCAGCTCCCCCAGTTTCCTGACAAACCTTGGGCCGGGAATTTTTTCTCGGATTCATGATGGATAGAGCAAAAAGAGGTAATGCTGAGCAATGCAGTGAAGGCTGCCTTTTCTCGTCCGCCTTCTGTCCCGGGAAAGATCTACCAACCCAATTGGGACGTGAGGGAAGATGAGTCCCTCTATGCCGACATCCCGGCCAACGGTGGTACTCTGGGTTACCGTTTGCTTAAAGAGCTTCAGCTGTCGATTGACTGTCCGGCAGACAAGTTGGTGGCGCCAGCAGCTCAACTTGCCCATGATATGGCAGTGGTAAGTAATTTTTTTTTTTTAATATCTTGACTTTTTGATGCAGACCAACAACTCCGCCATTGAGTTGATTGAGCAGTATCTCCATTATCAAGCCTTGTCCGATAACCAAGAGAAATCTCTAGGTGATCTTCGTTCAGAGCTTGATACTGTCAAGTCTCATGCCGACACCCTTCAGCAGAATTTGGATGTTGAAAAGGCGTCAAGAGCCGTGATTGATGTGGAGTTGACTGATTTACGCGCCAAAGCGACCAAGTTGGAGGCGGCCGAGAAGAGGTATGTTGAGTTGGAGGCGGCTTTAGATGTTGTCAAGGCCGATATGGTTGCTGCTGTGGAAAAAGCCAAGTCTGATGCCAGTCAGACAGCCGTGACGGAATTCAAAAGCTCTGAGGAGTTCATAGGCCATTTGGGGGAGAGGTACGATGGTGGATGGGTGGCTGCGAA
The DNA here is from genome assembly GCA_947648045.1 of Beta corolliflora. Lineage (NCBI taxonomy): Eukaryota > Viridiplantae > Streptophyta > Magnoliopsida > Caryophyllales > Amaranthaceae > Beta > Beta corolliflora. Next base: position 36,285 of record CANSZD010001103.1, read on the forward strand.
GAGATGTGTTTGCCACACCCATCCGTCCTTTGACTGGGAGCGGATTGAGGTTGCTTTCTCAGAAGGCGTTCACATGCGCCCCCTTGAAGGCGAGCCTTTTATCTGCGAGGAGGATGTGATTGCCAACATCCTTCCTACCGTCCCGGAAGTGGAAGCGACTCTTCCCTGATGTCTTTGGCGGTCATCTCCAGGCTCTTCTGTTGCCTCTAATAGCTATTAATAGAATTTTTTTTTTTTAAATTTTGTTAATCAAGTTTGAATTTGGCCCATAGTGGCGTGTAAACTGAATATGCTTTGAATTATAATTACTGTTATCAATCTTTGACGCCTTTTTGATGGCTGCCTTCGTTTTTGCTTGTAGTTGGCCGCCATGCCAGTAATTAGTAATGAAGCTTCATTTTTGCATAAATTCTCCTCTTGTTTTGCTTTTGTTTATAATCTTGACTACTTGGTAACGTGTCAGATCGCGGGCATCGATGTCCTTTACAAAAAATCAAACTTATACTGGGACTTGATGCCTGTTATATGGCCGTTTTTAAGCCTGACCTGTTATGTGGCCGTATAAGGGCTTTGCCTGTTATATGGCCGTTTTTGCACTTGACCTGTCATGTGGTCATTTTTATGCTTGACCTGTTATATGGTCGTTTTTGGTACTTGACCTGTTATATGGTCGTTTTATTTTTGCTTGACCTGTTATGTGGCCGTTAGAAATACCTATAGCGTATCATTTAGTTGCATTGTATATATCCAATCATAAAAGACAACCGCTCAGAACGCTAACGGTCATTAAATTATTCAAACAAGAAACGAGTGGCTCTAAGCCAATTACATAAGATATCTAAACATAGTACTTCTTTAGGACACTTGTATTCCAGCAGTTTTTAAGTTCAATGCCATCCATTGTTCTAAGCGCAAAAGAGCCGGGACCAATTTCTTTATATTAGCTATCTGATATGGTCCTTCCCAGTTGGCTGTTAATTTTCCCTCTGTATGAGCTTTTCCAGTTGCGGCCGTCCTTCGTAATACCAGATCGCCCAGCGCTAGCGGCCTCTCTAGAACTCTTTTGTTGTAAGCTTTGCTGATACGATCCTTGTATGCTGCTGCTTTAAGTTCTGCTACCAACCTTACTTCTGGTAGAAAATCTAGATTTTCTTTCAAAGCCTGATCATTGCTCTTTAGATCTTTGTGCTTGATCCGATAGGACGGTAAACCAACCTCTACTGGCAAAACTGCTTCCGTCCCGAAAGCTAATCTGAATGGACTTTCTCCAGTTGCTTCCTTTTCGGTTGTTCTATTGGCCCATAATACTGCTGGCACCATGTCGGCCCATGCTCCTTTGAATTCATCCAGCTTCTTCTTGAGAGCTGCTAGAATTTGTTTATTCGCGGCCTCAGCTTGCCCATTGCTCTGCGGGTGACACACGGCTGAAAATGCAAACTTGACCCTAAATTCCGACAGAAAATTCTTGATTGGTCGACAATCAAATTGCGCGCCGTGATCAAAGACTATCGCAGCTGGTATACCAAACCTTGTCATTATGTTTTGCCAAATGAACTTTTTAACTTGGTTTGACTTTATCTTTGATGTCGGCTCTGCTTCGATCCATTTTATGAAATAGTCGATACCAACAATCAAGAACCTTCGACCGCCAGTGGCCGCTGTGAATGGTCCGAGAATATCCAGACCCCATTGTGCAAATGGTATCGGACATATTATGGGTTGAAGGTCATTCGCGGGCCTATTGATAATGGGAGCAAATTTTTGGCACTTATCACACTTCTTGACATAACCTTGTGCGTCCGCCAACATGCTCGGCCAATAATATCCAGCTCTCAATGCTTTCAATGCCAGCGCTTTTCCTCCGATGTGATTCCGACAAATCCCTTCATGAATTTCTTCCAATATCTTCCTGGATTCCCATGCCGTCGCGCATTTTAGCAGTGGTAAGCTAAAGGATTTTTTATAAAGCTCACTCTGGTAGATGATATACCAACTAGCTTGCCGCTTTAATTTCCTGGCTTCCATAGCATTTGAGGGAAGTGAACCTGTAAGCTTGTAAGCCACTATTTCATTGAACCATTCACCTTGCTGATTGACGCTATTTACACTCACGGTTTTTTCCGTGATGCTTTTTTCTTTTAAAACTTCCACCATTACGGATCTCTCTATGTTCAAGGAATCAGAGCTTGCCAGTTTTGAGAGTGCGTCCGCTTTAGTATTGTCGGCCCTGGGAATGGCTTGAACTTCAAAGTGAGCCAACTGGGCTATCAATTCCTTGGCCTTCTCCACATACTTCTGCATGTTGGCTTCTCGGACCTCAAACTCTCCTTTTAACTGGCCATTAACAAGTTGCGAATCCGTTTTTAGAGATACGCTCTTAGCCCCAGCGGCTATGCACATCCTTATTCCAGCGATTGCGGCCTCATATTCTGCCTCATTGTTTGAAGCTGGAAAGGTGAACTTGATGGCGTACTCAAAAATGTTTCCTTCTGGGCTAGTCATGACAATGCCGGCCCCTGAGCCATTCACTGCTGATGAGCCATCCACTTCCAAGATCCAAGTGCTCTTTTCAACTTGCTCTTCTTCTTCGTAAGATGCCTCTACGATAAAATCCGCTAATGCTTGGGCTTTTATCGCGGTCCTAGGTTTGTACTGGATGTCGTACTCGGACAATTCAACAGCCCACTTCAAAAGGCGTCCAGAGCTATCCATCTTTTGTAATGCCTTCTCCAGTGGCTGATTAGTTAAGACTTGAATGGGATGACAATCGAAATACGGCCTGAGCTTTCTAGCAGCAATTATCACAGCCAAAGCCATCTTCTCGACCAGTTGATAGCGGCTTTCTGGACCGTTCAAGATATGACTGACAAAATATATCGGCCGCTGCCTCTTCTCCTTTTCAACCAACAAAACAGCCGCGATGGTTTTCGGTGAGACCGAGATATACAATTGTAGCGTATCTCCCGTCTCTGGTCGAGTGATTGTGGGCAAAGCTCTGAGGTGCTCTTTGACCGCGATGAAAGCTTGGCTTTGCTCCTCGCCCCACTCAAACTTTTTGTTTCCTCTTAATAATGCAAAAAAGGGAAGGGTCTTATCGGTCGACTTTGAAATAAAACGGGTTAACGCTGCCATCCTTCCAGTAAGCCTCTGGATATCTTTGACATTCTTTGGTTCTGGCAGATCCATAATAGCTCGTACCTTGTCTGGGTTGGCATCAATCCCTCTTTTGCTGACCATGAAACCCAAAAACTTTCCAGCTCTCACCCCAAATACGCATTTCTTTGGGTTGAGTTTCATCTTGTACCTTCTCGAGTCTTTGAAAGTCTCCTCTAAGTCATCGAGGTGTTCACGGTCTATTTTGCTCTTGACGATTGAGTCGTCTACATAGACTTCGATGTTTCTTCCCTTCTGGTCCGCGAACACTTTATCGACTAATTTTTGGTACGTGGCCCCAGTATTCCTCAGGCCAAAAGGCATTGCTTTATAGTTGAAGACTCCACAGTCTGTGATGAAAGCAGCCTTCTTCCTATCAGCTTCGAGAAGGCTGATTTGGTGATACCCTGAAAACGCGTCCATGAAGCTTAATAGTGCATGGCCGCTAGTGGAATCTACCAACTGATCAATCCTTGGCAAGGGATAGCAGTCTTTTGGACACGCTCTATTAAGGTCGGTGAAATCAACACACATCCGCCATTGGCCATTTGATTTCTTCACCATAACAACGTTTGCTAACCACTCTGGGTAATCACAAACTTCAATAAAGTCAGCCGCCAGTAATTTATTAACTTCTTCTCTGACGGCCTTGTTCTTTTCTACTGAAAAATTCCTTTTCTTCTGCTTGACTGGACGAACCGAGCTGTCGACATTCAGACGATGGACCATCACGGTCGGGTCTATTCCCGGCATCTCATCCGCCGAGAACGCGAATACATCAGCGTTCTCTCGTAGGAGAGTCACCAGGTTGATCCTGACCTCTGGGTCCATGTCCGTTCCGACAGCCACGGTCCTTTCTGGATCATCCGCCAACATTTCTAATCTGGACTCTCCATCAGGCTTGGGCCTTGGCAAATCTTCTGGTCGAGCTTCTAGCTCCTCCATGGTTACTTCCATGGCATTTTCATTCTTTTTCTCAGATTGCTCTTCTGCCGCGGCCTTTTTCTTAGCTCTCTTTTCCTTCCTTGTTGGCGGACATGATTCTTCAACAGGAAACCTTCTTGCATTTGTTTGAGCCGTTAAATAGCATGACTTTCTTTGTTTCTTGATTTCCTCTTATATTCGCTGTCGTACCCGAATTGGATACGTACAGCATGGTTAAGTGATAAGTAGATACCACTCCCTGAACATCGTGAATTAGTGGTCTTCCTATTATTGCATTATATGCTCCCGGAACATCTACTACCAGGAATTCAGCCATCACATCTCTGGCTTCAGTGTTCTCGCCAACCCTGACCGGTAGCTTTATAATTCCTTCTGGTATTGCGGATGCTCCAGTGAATCCGATCACTGGGTACCGAACTGGTTGCAAGTGATCCCGGCCTATCATTAACTTCTCGAAAGTAGATAGGAATAAAATATTAGCGGAACTTCCTCCATCCACCAAAATTCTATGAATCAAGCAGTTTGCAACTTTCAAGGTGACCACCAGTGGGTCGTCATGAGGATATATCACATGCTTCGCATCTTCTAACGAGAATGACATGGCCGGCATGGCTGGTGGCTTTCTCCACTGGCAACTCTCATTAAAGTTTACCTGATGTCGGAATTCCTTTAGACTAGCTTTCGCCCCGCTAACACTTCCGCCATGAATTGGGCCGCCACTAATCACATGTATTTCACCTATCCGAGATTGAACATTCTGATCTCTAGCTTTTACCAAATCACCTTCATTGGTCTGAGCTTTATACTGAGTGAAGTATCCTCTGCGGATAAGGTCTTCCAGATTATCCTTCAGGTGGCGGCAGTCTTCAGTTACATGGCCGTGATCTCCGTGGAAATCACACCACTAGTCTTATCACGGTTCTTGTGAAACATCTTTCTTGGTCTCTGCCATTTGTCACTTTCTTTGTTCGTGGTGAATATTTGTGCCCGGGAAGTAGTGAGTTGGGTGTACGCGTCAAATCTATCTTTGCGTTCGCTTTTTTCCCGGCCATCTCGTTCTCGGTCATTTCCTTTTTTGACCATATTGGATTCTTTTCTTTCATCCCGACCACGATCAGCTTCGCGACCCTTATCCTTCCGTGATTTATCCTCTTTCTTCTTGTCGGACTCGCGATGCTGGCTGCTAGCTGCCTTGTCGAATTCTTCTCCTCTTATGAAATCATTTGCTTTGCCCAACACTGGCCCTAATGACGTGAAAGTCTTTCGGCCCAGATAACTTCTGAATGCAGATCCTTCTCTCAGTCCAGTCATCAGTGCTAGAACTGCCACATCCTGTTGTAGCCTAGGAATGGATACGGCCTCAACGTTGAAGCGTCCAATATAGTCACGAAGGGATTCCGTCTCTCCTTGCTTTATCGACAACAGTTCGCCAGTAGTGCGCTCACGGTGCCTATTGCTTACGAAATGAGTACTGAACATGGACTAAAGCTGAGAAAAACTGGATACGTTACCAGGTTTAAGACTCTTGAACCAAGTCTGAGCGATGCCAGTGAGAGTGGACGGGAATACCTTGCACCAGATTGCATCTATTTGCGTGTACAAGTACATGTGTCCTTCGTAAGCCGCGATGTGGTCGTCAGGGTCTGAACTACCATCGTACTTGCATGACGGCATTTTGATTCTTGGCATCGGGTGGTTTGAAATCTCTGGCATGAATGGAGAGAGTTTGGGCTTGATCAACAGGTGTCCGCCAACCGAATAGTTACTAGCACCATTGGTGCTGTACTCTCGGTACGAGCGACTTTGGTTTTCGTCCTCTGAATAGTCAAGCTCTTCTGTTTCCATCAACGTCTCTTCATACTCAGGGTCCTCCAGTTGTCTTTCCAACTGTCGGCCCTCTTGAGTGAAGGAACGCATTCTTCTTACTGGCGTACCATCATCATTTCTTCCCCCTAATGGCGGTAATCGTTTACGGGGTACTCTAGCATTGGGGGTTGGAGTATTACCATCAGGTTGAGGTGTGCCTGCTAGCATCTGGATGAAGGATGCTACCGTCTTCAACTGCTCCAGAGAGAATTGACTCAGCTGAGCCAGATTGATTGGAACTCCATTTGGATTTACCTGAGATACAATGTTCTCAGGAGTTTGCTGCTCATTGTTGTTCTCGGGCACCCTTGTATTGAACTGAGGTGCACCCAGTGGTCCGGTAATAGCTGGCTGAGTAGATCCCTGTCCGATCTCAAACCCTGGTGGTCCACGACTTGCATTGCTTGTCTTATCCATGACTGCTTCACAAAGATGGGAGGCCCCTCCTTCTAGCGCCAAGTTGTTTCGGTGTTGAAACGGTGGCGGACACTGAAATGTCCGTCAGTAATTAAGTGGGCGTCCGGGACTGGAAGTCTGCAAGGAAGACAAACGTAAACTACCCTCGGGGGGGATGCGAGGAAACCCCCTCCGACGCTCAAGTCCGTATGTGTCCGATAAGGATTTGTAGAGTGAGAAAGTAGAGAGAGAGAGAGATAAGAACTCTGAGTGTGAGAGAATGTACCTGCAGAATAGTACCATTTGGCTATTTATAGTAGTACTATTCATCTGACAGGGTGAGTAATCCTTTGACACGTGTACGACTATGATGAATCTGACTGGAGGGAAGATTCCCGTTTTGTCCTTCAGTGTGGCCGCTAGCACCATCTCGGCCTGCTTATTAGGAATGGATTGGATGTTCTTGGTGAGATCGCGTCTTTAGTTGCTCATGTCGGCCACATAAAATGTGTCCGACACCAATCTTAGATGTACCCATACAAGAGTAATGGAAGAGTAGTGAAGTATATGATGAGTTGTGTGTACGTCCTCATCAATCTCCTAGCAAATATAATTTATTCTTTCTTATACGAAATACATTAACAATAGATCGATGTCACAAAAAGGCTAGCTAGGTGGCCAGTTTGTTGACACAACTAAGGTAAGAATTAATTGGCAGGTCCAATCAATATAATCCACCTAGCTCTTTTTGTTCTGCCTATATAACTGATGATATCAATTAACCAAGTAATTTAGGAGCACAATTATAGTCAGAAGGAGAATTAAGTGCACAAGCATTAAAGATGGCAATGATTTCCTGGTCAAGGATGGAGGCGGTGAGACTTCCAAGGAGGCTGCCAAGAAGGCCAAGGGCCTTGCCAACAGTGGTACCTAGAGTGGTGTTGTTAAGGCTAGCGCAGAGGCAGACAGCAGCATCAGCATCGACGAGGTCAGCGAGGAGTTGACAGCATTCGCTTGAGGATTGGCTACCAAACTCGACATGCAGCAGTGAGTCTGTAATGTCTAGACACACATTCAGGTTAGGGCAAGTTACAGCATTAGTTGACACAAAAGCAAATAAGGCTAGGTTAACCATCAAAAATGCAACCATTGATTTCGAGGTCATTTTTTCTTTCTTTTGAAGCTAGATGAAGGCTATGTATGTATGTATGTAAGTGTGTTTGCGTTTGTTGCTTTGGGATGGGATGAGAAACAGTAGCTGCATCTCATGGGTTATTTATAGACTTCATGGAGGGGTATTTTGGTACTTCCCTACTTTGATTATGTAGTTGAGCTCTTTTAATAATCCCAACCATCATTTTCAAATAGTTCATAGAAGTACTATCCTAGTACTTTTAAGCGAAGTTCCTTGCAACATGAGCAAATAAGCATCGATTAGATTAGTACTGATCAGGGAATCAGAGTTTCTATTTATTCCATCTCCAATAGTAAACTCAGAGATTGACGCGCATATTGTGAAAAACAAGTAACTAAGAACGGCTCAATTCATGGGGTGTTAAATTGTTAATCTTGAATGACGCCGAGTTATAATGCCATATCGCAAGTTGTATGAGAATCAAAAACATAATTGTATGGGTATAACCCAAGTACGTTAGCGGACCCCTGTGATAAGTCCGCGAACGCCATATCGGACGCGAACACTGTAAATGTCGCCTACAGCTCTAACAAGTCAGTACATCAACATGGTCCGACAACGTTGGCGGTCGCCCAACAAGACAAAATAAGGGAACCTTCCCAACTGTCAAAAGCACCACGACCGTACACGTGTAAAAGGATTACGCACCCTGTCAGGTGAATAGTACTTCTATAAATACCCCACTAGTACTATTCTGCAGGTACATTCTCTCACACTCAGAATTCTTATCTCTCTCTCTCTACTTTCTCTCTCTAAATCCTATTTGGACACGTGCTGACTTGAGCGTCGGAGGGGGTTTCCTCGCATCCCCCCGAGGGTAGTTCACGTTTGCTCTTTGTGCAGTTATTCACTAGCGGAGTCTAACCCAAATCTTTGGCGGACTTCTCTCGAGACCGCCAACCATTTCAACACCGAAACAACTTGGCGCTAGAAGGAGGGGGCTTCCATCTTTGTGAACGCCAACATGGAAAGAGCAAACAATGACGGCGTGATCCATCGGGTTAGGCTGGGAACGTCAACGAGCAAGCAAACCCACGGGAACAATGTGTCTCGGGTAAACACTCGGAAGCGGATCATTTAACTTCGGCTCAACTAAGTCAATTCTCCCTGAGCGACTACAAACTGTAGCGTCTTTCATCCAAATGTTACAAGCGGGTACTCAGCCTAACAACACTCCCACTCCTAATGCAAGGGCCGGTCAGCTTCGTAGGCGTATGTCGACCATGAATGGTCGCAACGTCGATGGCACCCCCGTGAGAAGAATGCGGACCTTCAATCAGGAGGGACGCCAGATGAAAAGGCAAATTGAGGACCCAGAATATGAGGAAGTCATCCTAGAAACTGAGGATCTCAACAATTCTGAAGATGAGAATCAAAGTCGTTCTCGCCGGGAACACAGCATCAGTGGCGCAAGCAATCATTCTGCTGGCGGGCATCTATTGATCAAGCCTAAGCAGTCTCCTTTCATTCCAGAAATCTTGAACCACCCCATGCCGCGAATCAAGATGTCGTCCTGCAAGTATGATGGCACCTCAGACCCAGACGATCATGTGGCCGCTTATGAGGGGCACATGTATTTATACACTCAGGTGGACGCTATATGGTGTAAGGTTTTTCCATCTACTTTGACTGGGATTGCCCAGACATGGTTTAAAAGCATCAGGGCTGGTAATGTTTCTAGTTTCTCCCAGCTTTCATCTATGTTCAGCACTCACTTCGTGAGTAATAGGCGCCGCGAGCGCACAACTGGCGAGTTGTTATCTATCAAGCAGAGGGAGAATGAGAGCCTGCGAGATTTCGTCGGCCGTTTTAATGCTTAGGCGGTCACCATTCCCCGCCTTCAGCAGGACGTGGCAGTCTTAGCTTTGATGACCGGGCTGAGGGAAGGGTCCGCGTTTAGAAGTTATCTGGGCCGTAAAACCTTCACATCCCAGTCTTGAGGAAGGCAAACGATTTCATCAGGGGGGAAGAGTTTGACAAGGCCGCAAGCAGCCAAAGTCGTGAGCCGGAAAAGAAGAAGGATGATAAGCAGAAGAGAGAAAAGGGTCGCGAAAATGATCGCGGTCGGGATGAAAGGAAGCAGGAATCAAATGTGGTCAAGAAGGGAAATGACCGCGAGAAGAATGACCGCGAAAGGTTCGAGTACAAAGATAAATTCGATACATATACACAGCTCACGACTTCAAGGGCTCAGATATATCAGATGAACAAGGACAGTGATAAATGGCAACGTCCTAAGCAAATGTTTCATAAAAAACGTGACAAGAGCAAGTGGTGTGACTTTCACGGTGATCACGGTCACACTACCGAGAATTGCTGGCACTTGAAGGATAACCTGGAGGATCTGATAAGACGGGGTAACTTCACTCAATACAAGGCACAATCAAAGGACGGAGACGTGGTAAAGCCTAATAACCAGAATGTGCAATCGCGGATTGCTGAGATTCACGTTATAAGTGGCGGTCCAATTCATGGCGGCAGCGTCAATGGGGCCAAGGCAAGCCTGAAGGAATTCAGGCACCAGGTCAATTTCAATGAAAGCATGCAGTGGAGAAGGCCGCCAGTAATGCCCGCCATGTCTTTCACGGTTGAAGATGCAAAGCATGTCGTCTACCCTCATGATGACCCTCTGGTGGTCACGCTGAAAGTGTCAAACTGTTTGATCCACAGAATCCTGGTAGACGGAGGAAGTTCCGCAAACATTCTGTACTTCTCAACCTTTGAAAATTTGATGATTGGCCGGGAACATCTGAAGCATGTACGTTACCCAGTGATAGGTTTCACGGGGGCGTCAGTGATTCCAGAGGACCTGATAACCTTACCGGTCAGAGTAGGGGAGGATGAGAACGCCGGGGGATGTGATGGCGGAGTTTTTAGTGGTTGACGTGCTCGGAGCTTATAACGCAATTATCGGACGCCTTTTCATCCATGACGTCCAAGGAGTTGTGTCAACTTATCATTTGACTATGTTGTACGTTTCCAATCTCGGGACGACAAGCAAAGCCGAGAGGAAATCAAGAGATGGCAAAATCGTGCTATCTAACAAAGATTGAAGCAAACCTAGAAGGAGAGTGCCGGTAGAAGAATTAGATCCGCCAACTCGGAAACAAAGGCGAGCTCAGAGGAGGGCTCTGGCGAATGAGGAAGGATCCGAGAAAGGGGGTGAGGAGATGGATGTTTTAATGGAAGAGCTGGAATCCAGACCTGACGATACTCCAAGGCCCAAACCGGATGGAGAAACGAAGCGAGGAGATGCTGTGCAGTTATCCCTCAGAAGGACAGTGGGCACATTGGAAGAGACATGGACCCAAAGGTCGTGGTCAACTCTGGTGACTCTCCTAAGAGAAAACGCGGACGTCTTCGCGTTCTCGGCGGATGAGATGCGGGAATCGACCGGCCGTGATGGTACATCGTCCGAATGTTGACAAGCCTTGTCCGACTGGTCAAGCAAAAGAAGCGAAATTTTTCGGTCGAAAAGAACAAGGCCATTAAAGAGGAGGTTGATAAGCTATTGGCAGCTGACTTCATTGAGCCATGCGACTACCCAGAGTGGTTGGCCAATGTAGTCATGGTAAAGAAAGCTAACGGCCAATGGAGATGTGTGTGGACTTCACAGACCTCAACAGAGCTTGCCCAAAGGATTGCTATCCGCTGCCGAGAATAGACCAGCTAGTAGACTCTACTAGCGGTCATGCATTGTTAAGCTTTATGGATGCCTTCTCGGGCTATCATCAGATCAGCTTGCTCGAGGCCGATAGGAAAAAAGCTGCGTTCATCACCGATTGTGGAGTATATAATTATAAGGCAATGCCGTTTGGGCTCCGTAATGCGGGGGCGACCTATCAAAAACTAGTCGACAAAGTGTTCGCGGATCAGAGGGGGAGGAATATCGAAGCATATGTTGACGACTCCATCGTCAAGAGTAAAACTGACCGTGAACATTTGGACGATCTGGAAGAAACCTTCAGAACTTTGAGGAAGTATAAGATGAAGCTCAACCCAAAGAAATGTGTCGTTGGGGTGAGAGCGGGAAAGTTTTTAGGCTTTTTGGTTAGCAAAAGGGGGATTGAAGCAAACCCAGACAAAGTCCAAGCCATTGTCGACCTGCCTGAGCCAAAAAGCGTAAAGGATATTCAGCGGCTAACAGGGAGAATGGCGGCCCTCACTCGATTCAATTCAAAATCAGCGGACAAAGCTTTGCCTTTCTTTGCCTTGCTAAGGGGGAATAAGAAGTTCGAGTGGGGAGAGGAGCAAAGCAAAGCATTCCTGGCGGTAAAAGAGCATTTAAAGAAGCTACCTACCATTACAAGGCCCGAGACTGGAGACGTATTACAACTATATATCTCGGCCTCGCCGAAGACAGTCGCGGCCGTGTTGTTGGTAGAAAAGGAGAAGAGGCAAGCAGCCAATTTATTTTATCGACCACATTCTTAACGGTCAGGAGAGCCGTTACCGGTAGTAGAAAAAATGGCCTTGGCCTTGGTAATAGCCGCCGAGAAGCTCGGATCATACTTCGACTTGCCATCCCATTCAAGTTTTAACCAACCGCCCGCTAGAAAAAGCGTTGCGAGAAGATGGATAGTTCGGCCGCTTTGCCGAAATGGGCCGTTGAACTATCGGAGTATGATATACAAGACAAGTCTAGGACCGCTATCAAAGCGCGAGCCCCGGCAGGACTTTATCGTGGAAGCCTCATATGAGGAGGAAGAAGTGGAGCAAAAGGAAGTCTGGCTACTGGAAGTCGACGGATCGTCCGCTGTTAGCGGATCTGGAGCGGGTATAGTGATGACTAGCCCTGAAGGAAATTCTTACCAGTACGCCATCAAGTTCGCCTTCCCGGCGTCAAACAACGAAGCATAATATGAAGCGGTATTTGCCGGACTGAGAATGTGTTTGGCAGCGGGTGCTAAGAAAGTGTTTTTAAAAACGGACTCACAGTTGGTGAGCGGCCAGCTGAGGGGAGAATTTGAAGTCAGAGAGGCCAACATGCTAAAATACGTCGAAAAGGCCAAGGAATTGATAGCTCAATTGAATCATTTTGAGATTCAAGCGATACCTAGGGCCGAGAACACGAAAGCGGACGCATTGTCCAAGTTGGCAAGCTCTGACTCATTTAGCATTGAAAGAACTGTCACGGTGGATGTCTTGAAGGAAAAGAGCATCACAGAAAAAGTCGTAACCGGCAATAGTATAAACCAGCAAGGGGAATGGTTTAGTGAGCTGGTGACGTACAAGTTAACTGGGACGCTTCCCAGTAATCCTTCGTCTGCCAAGAAGTTGAAGCGGCAAGCGAGTTGGTACGTCATATTCCAGAATGAGCTATACAAGAAATCATTCAGTTTACCTCTGCTTAAGTGCGCGATCGTATGGGAATCCGCAAAAATTCTTGAAGAAATACATGAAGGTATATGCGGCAACCATATTGGCGGAAAGGCTTTGGCACTTAAGGCATTAAGAGCGGGATTCTATTGGCCAAGTATGCTGGCGGATGCCCAGAGCTACGTAAAGAGATGTGACAAGTGCCAGAGATACGCTCCCGTCATTAACAGGCTAGCCAACGATTTGCAGTCTATCCTATGCCCGATTCCGTTCGCTCAGTGGGGAATGGACATCTTGGGACCATTCACCACAGCAACCGGGGGGAGAAAATTCCTAATAGTGGGAATTGATTACTTTACCAAGTGGATAGAGGCAGAGCCGACAGCAAAAATCAAGGCAAATCAGGTCAAGAAATTCATCTGGCAAAATATTATGACCAGATTTGGGATCCCCATGGCTATCGTTTTTTATCATGGCGTCTAATTCGATTATCGTCCTATACAGGCCTTCTTAACGGAATTTCGGGTAAAATTTGCATACTCGGCCGTTTGCCACCCTCAGAGCAACGGACAAGCAGAGGCCGCGAACAAGCAGATCCTCAACGCCTTGAAGAAAAAGCTAGATGAATTCAAAGGAGGATGGGCTGATATGGTACCGGCAGTGCTATGGTCAAACAGAACAACAGAGAAAGAAGCGACGGGAGAGAGCCCGTTCAAGTTAGCCTTCGACACAGAAGCGGTGTTGCCAGTAGAGGTGGGATTACCCTCTTACCGGATCAAGCACCAAGACCTGCATAGGAATGACCGAGGCACTTAGGGAAGACCTAGACTTTTTGCGAAACAAGGCTCATGGCGAACCGAGAGCGCCAAGCTACAAAGATAGAATCAGCAAGGCTTACAATAAGAAAGTCATGGAGAGGCCATTAGACGTGGGCGACTTAGTCCTTCGCGAACGGCGGCCCTAGGCAAGGCGCATACCGAAGGAAAGGCGGCGATCGCTACGGGAAGGTCCTTATGTCATAGCCAAGAAGATTGCTCCCGGTTCTTTCATTTTAAAGAGTATGGACGATAAGGAGCTTAAAAATTGTTGGAATGCTAGCGTCCTAAAGAAATACTATGTTTGAGCTATTGAATGTACTAGGCCGAGAGCCAACCCTTATTACATAAATAATACAAGCTTCCGTTAACAATTCATCATTTATCTTGTTATTTTCATGCATATTAATCAAAAGCCATATGACAGGCTCAAAGTGCGTTAACGGTCATATGACAGACCTAGCACAAATCAAAAGCCATATGACAGGCTCAAAGTGCGTTAACGGTCATATGACAGACCTAGCACAAATCAAAAGCCATATGACAGATCAAAAGCCATATGACAGGCTCAAAGTGCGTTAACGGTCATATGACAGACCTAGCATAAATCAAAAGCCATATGACAGGCTCAAAGTGCGTTAACGGTCATATGACAGACCTAGCACAAATCAAAAGTCATATGACAGGCTCAAAATGCGCTGACAGTCACCTGACAGACCAAGCACAAGAAACTAAAGCCACATGACAGGCTCACGAACATTAGCAGTCGTACAAAAGATCAGACGATAATTATTGTTAACAAATAAAAAGAGTGGTGGACATACAACAATCAGATGATAATGAAAGCGACAGAAACGCAAGATATAAAGTACTTTCCCATAAAATAAAAGCTACTGGCTTGGCGGCCAACTACATGTAAAACGATGGCGGCCAAATGAAAGGCTTTTAGTTGGAATTGTACTTATAAAATTAAGAAAAGTTAGCGTTTACAAATGCCAACATGGGCCGAATAAAGAGTTGAAATATTCAAAAATTACAACTATAAGCTATTAGAAGAACAGAAAGAGCTGAGAGAAGGCCGCCAAAAACTTCAAGAGGGGGGGACGTCCTGGTTGGTCTGCTCCGCTAATTCCCGGGGGTCCGCATCCGCTATAGCGTCCTCATCAGCAAACTTCGGATCCCCCTCGATGGGAGTGAGATGCTGGCCGGCAGCATGAGTGTCCTCGATCACATTCCAGTCAAATCCTGGAACGGCCTTGCACACGCACCTCATGGCGGCAGCCCATCCCCCGTCATACCTCTTGTGGAGAGCCGCCACATATTCATCAGATTGCTGAAACTCAACAACAGCCTTGGCGGCCCCCCTAACCTCAGCCTCAGCGGCAGCGTCCATGACAGCAATATCCTTCTTAGTTTGAGCCGTGTCCAGAGCCTTGGTTAACGTCTGAACGTTAGCTTCAGTTTCCTCTAGAAGAGATGCTCGCGTCCTCAACGTTACTAGCTCATCTTCCTGGGCTGCCAAGTTCTCCTCTGCATCCTTCAGCAGGTCCTGGCAAGTCTCTAACGACTGCTTATAGCTGTCCGCCAGCTTCTGGTACTCAACATACTGCTCTATTAGTTCAATGGCAGCATTGTTGGCCTGCAAAGAGGAAAGGAAAACGTCAGAAGGAACAATAAAAAAAAGAGGAAAAATAAGTGGACAATAATAAAACTAAGTACAAAAACGCACCACAAGTTGGTCATGAGCCAGCCTTGCAGCAGGAGTTACCAAGGATCCTGTCGGCTTGTCTAATGGCAGCTGCATGCCTTTCAGAATACGGTAGGCAAGAATGCCACCGTTCTCGGGAATATCGGCATACAGCGACTCATCTTCCCTGACGTCCCAGTCAGGCTGATAAATCTTGCCGGGAACGACGGGTCGGCGAGCAAAGGAGGCCACCACAGCATCACTTAGCGGTACCTCTTTCTTCTCGATCCACTCATGGTACCGAGAGAAGATGCTGGGAGATAAGTTGGACAGAAAGCTAGGCATGGTAATCAGCTCCCGAATCTTCTCACAGATGGAGGAGTAAGAGCCTGACAGCCAAGAGGCGCCGCTAATATGTTCTGGACCAGTAGCCGCGACAGCCTGCTCCCGAACCTCTGGAGGAGCATCCGCATTCAGATCTTCCACCTCAACAGTCTCATGGGTAGGAGCAGAAGAAGCAGGGTCAGCCAAGGCCTGCCTTTTGTTGGCAGATGTGTCCGCCGCAGTTTGCTCGTGGGGCCGCCTCCTGTTCCCACCACCCCTGGTAATAGGCCGGGAGGTAGAAGACCTAAGGGGAACGGCAGGGGATGGCTGGCCGTTAGTACCAGCAACAGCAGCAGCGACGCCCTGAACAGGGGCGCGAGCAACAGTTACACCGCCGCAGCCGCGACGGATGTTTTGAGGGCCATTGCGGTTCCCTCCCCGACGACCGTTAGTGATGCCGTGCATGGTCTCGTACTCGTGGGAAGGAGCAGGCTGCAAGTTGGTTAACGGTTGAAGGTTCTCGTCCACACAAAGTGTGTCGAGATCAAGACAGTCAAAACCTGTGAACGGCAAGAAACAAGTTAAAAAAAAAAAACAGTTGGACCAGTCCGATAACAAACTTACCATTTTCATGGGTATGACATAGCAGCATAGCCGACAAAGGCTGGTTCCCAAGAATATACTTTGTGTGAGGAAGCCAGTACTTGGGCTCCTTAACCTTGGATTTCTTCCCATCCTCATAGGCGATGAGATAATCTTCAGTGTCAAAATATGAGAAGGCAATCAACTCATCCCCAGTCAACGGAACTTGAGGTAGGTGTTCCATATGAGGACGCGGCTCAGTAAAGTGGCGCCGTATAGGAAAATCCTCAGGCACCTGTAACCAGAAAAAGGCATCCTGCCAACCCTTCAAACCGGTCACCTTGGGCTGAACAGTCATTTTCTTGTCGGCCGTTGTCAACGACCACCAACCAGCTTGCCTGGAAGACCCATTTTTCTTCAACCAGTGAAGATGACGGAATAGATTTAAAGTCTGGGGGAAGTCCAAAAAACGGATAACCCAAATGTACGCGATCAGATTCCGGACCGCCAATGGTGTAAGTTGAGCCAAACAGACATTAAAGGCGTTCAAAATCTTCACTAAAAAAGAATCCAGAGGAAGGCGAAGACCGAATTCAAAGTGATGGGTGTAAACGGTCACATGACCGGGAGGACACTCCGTCACGATAGCTCCTTTTGGCGGAACTATTAGCCGATAACCATCGGGAAAATCATACAAATCCCGAGCAACCTTGGGATAACCAAGTTCAATGGCGTCCTGGCTCCAAAGATCGTCAATTTCCACAGTAAGAGGGCCAATGCTGAAATCTTCAGGCAGCCAGAGAGTATCACACCCTGGACCGACAACAGTTTCCTCTTCAGTTATGTCGTCCTCCATGTCATTGGCGTCTTCGGCCCTCCCAGCAACATTGGAGCTCTCTCCGATAACGCGTTCCGACAAGGGCTCGCTAGTGCCAATATTCGCGGCGATAGTGTCGGTCGCGTCTTCGGTGGCACGAGCACGAACGCAGACGCAAGACCGGTAAACGGACTCCTGGTTGGCCATGACGGTTGCAATAGAGTCGCTGTCGTCACCTAAATCAATAATATGAGGATTAGGAGTCGCAGATCCCTGTAATCGGTCATAAAAATCGGTCGCCACCTCAACCCCAGCATCCGCCAAGTTATCCAACCAGGCGTGCTCTCTAAGAGGGGCTACTTCAAGGCCGGGAACAGCATCGGCTGGAGGATGTCTAACGGAACGCCTAGCAAGAATTTGATGCCTAAGTTCCCTAAGCGTTTGCCTATCACCGCTCTGGCTAGCGGATAGATACCTCCTAGTCAGGCTATGCTCCTCAGGGGTGGCAGGGTCGTTAAGAAACTTCGACCTCAGTTCTCTTTCTCTCTCGGTCGTGAGGGGTATATCCGCTAACAACCTGGTCTTCCCCACTGGGCTTGAGCCGGAAGCAGGTTCACTATCGGCCATGGGAGAGGTAGGCTCACTATTGGCCAAAGGGGAAGAAGTTTCGCTATCGGCCAGGGGTGAAGAAGGGTCACTCTCGGTCATGAACGCCTCACTAAGGGCATTCTGGCTATCAGACTGGTCCGACATGATGAATACGCAAAGAAACTTAAGAAAACGAGGAGAAAAATTGAAGAAATACCTGGAAACGAAGGGTCGCCGGAAAAAAGTAAAGTAGTAAGTGAAAGACGCCGGAAAAGGTGAGCAAAGTTCCCAAACAGTGAAATTGCACCCAAAAGACTCGAACTTAAAGCAAAAGAACCACCGAAAACGTAAAAAGAACGTCGGAAGAACACGAAACTTCAAACAAAGAAACCCAGAAAACCTTCGTCAAAAAATGACAAAATTTTTAGTGCCAGGAGACCGGAAAGTGAAAACTAAGAGGTTTGGTAACTTTTCGAAGTAATTTGAGCACAGGAAAGGTGGTTTCTAAGCAACTCAAGCTTCGGCTATGGAGGTTTTGTCAGAGAAAAATGGAGAAGGAAAGAGAAAGCTTTGAGAATAAAGGTAAAGAAATCCAAAAAGGACAACTACTTCGATATAAGGCACGAATGAACGGCTGAGATTAAAAGACCTCTCAACTCCCTCTCCAGATTCATGCCAAGTGTCAAAACACGGTAAACCCTAATAAAGTAATGTGCGGGATTTTCGAAAAAGTAATCATTAACTTTTCGAAATTTTTCAACTCCCTACGACGACACGTGGCACCCAACAAATTAACTTCTTCAACAAATTGAGCACGGCAACAATGATTCGTGTCCACCAACAACATCATTAACGGTCAAGACCCCAAATGATGCTGGGGGGCTAGTTGTATGGGTATAACCCAAGTACATTAGCGGACCCCTGTGATAAGTCCGCGAACGCCATATCGGACGCGAACACTGTAAATGTCGCCTACAGCTCTAACAAGTCAGTACATCAACATGGTCCGACAACGTTGGCGGTCGCCCAACAAGACAAAATAAGGGAACCTTCCCAACTGTCAAAAGCACCACGACCGTACACGTGTAAAAGGATTACGCACCCTGTCAGGTGAATAGTACTTCTATAAATACCCCACTAGTACTATTCTGCAGGTACATTCTCTCACACTCAGAATTCTTATCTCTCTCTCTCTACTTTCTCTCTCTAAATCCTATTTGGACACGTGCTGACTTGAGCGTCGGAGGGGGTTTCCTCGCATCCCCCCCGAGGGTAGTTCACGTTTGCTCCTTGTGCAGTTATTCACTAGCGGAGTCTAACCCAAATCTTTGGCGGACTTCTCTCGAGACCGCCAACCGTTTCAACACCGAAACAATAATTTAGCACATAGATTATAGTTAGCATTTGTTTATGTTTATTAGTTAGTCTGTGCAACGAATGAAGGAGCCCACCTGTGATAATTCAATGTACACTTAGTGGCAGATCCAGGAATTTGGGAATGGTTGGTCACACTCTAGGTAGCACGGAAACATATACACGGATGGGTACGGGGATGGAAAACGCCAAAATCAAAATTTCAAAAACGGGTACGACATGGATTCGGCTAAAAGAAAAAAATAATTTAACTAAATTAAAATCATTACATAAGTACTTCAAAATACAAAAAAGAACAACAAGTAAGTTTAGATATTTATCAAAAGAACTAGTTATGTCATAGAAGTAGTTGAGTTGATATTAGATGGTTGAAAATTTTCACAACTCCAAGTTTTGAGCTCAAATATCCTCATGCTGCGCAATCTATTTCAAGTGATCTAATCCTGGTTCCGTTACTACTAACACCCTACTAGATCCTTGTATGAACAACCACAGGGCCGTCTCAAACATTTTGGAGGCCCTGTACTAATATTTAAATTGGTGCCCAAAAAACGCAACATGAAAAATTTACCTTTAAAAAAGTATAATGTAATGAATTTTATAATATAAAATATTGTAAGTGTAATGGTTTCTTTTGAAATTGTTTTCTAACTAAATAGCACCAAAAGTTCCTTAAACTAACATATCGATATTGTTATGAACATCCCAAGTTAACTTTAAAATCATATCAATATAAAAAAATTTAGCCACCTATTGAAAAAATATTGTTTGTGTAACCTTATATGAAATGAAACTATCAACCTTCATAATCTTATATTACTACTAAGTACTAGTGTAACACCACAATGAAGCAAATGGAAAACTCTATTATGAAGCTAACATTAGTGTCAACTAGTCCATTTAGCATAAGCTTTCATCATTTTTGTAAAAGCAACCAATTAACAAATAGAAAAAGAAATTAGTTTAATATGAGACTAGAAGGAAAATGACCAACCTTATGTTGGAGGGGATAAATTGCCACTTTAGTTAAGGGCACGTGGGGATCAAAAGCTTGAAACTCTAGTCTTGTCAAGAGTTTAGTCCATTATCATTCTCTTTCATTTATTAAAGGAAAGAAAAAGTAGAAAGGAAATGAATGAACAAAAGGAAAAAAGACGACTGAGAGTCTCACACTTCATCTTCTTCTTCTCTCTCTTACATGCATAATGCCTGGCTGCCTGCACCATACGAACACAAAAATTCTTTCTCCAGCAACAAACCCACCCCTTCATGAATTAATTTCGAGTATCCATGCTTTTTTTTTCTTAATTGCATAAAAGGGATGAAGAGAAGATTTAATTTTTTTAAAAAAATAATGGTTGGTCCCGTGACCAACCGGGACCAAGCCTACATCCGCCACTGTGTACACTAGTTGAGTATTTTATATGTCGCATGTTAATCGATGTCGTTAGATCATATGCACTATTCACATAATAATTGTAATATTCTACTATTATAAAAAAAAACTATTAGTATATAAAATGTTATTGGATTTGTCTTGTTGTATATTTTTAAAAGATCAACTCTTTGTAATTTTCACATAGATAATTAAAGATATTAATGATCAAAGTTGTGCATTGTCATGTGTGAAAGTCAAACTTTATCGATTAATATGAAACATAGGTAGCACAATTTTTAAGGTTTGAGTCAAATAAATTATTTAAGAGTATTTTATTTTGTGATATGAGTGTAACTTTTGCTAGATAATTCAAAATATTAATATTTTGTAAACAATAATTGAATCAAACTAAAATTGGATCCACTTATCATATAACTATATATACAACCTACATAAATTAAAATTACTTTTCAAATCTAACAATAACATATTTCATAATCTTCATTTCAAACTTGTGCATTAAATCAGAGTAGGAATATAATCATATATATAGGATCATGAGTATAGAATTATAACATGACCATATGTATATAGTTTATTCTTAGACCTTGCATCGGACATGTTTAAATACTAAATAGTATTTGCATCTATATAATTTGACTTTCACTTGCCAAAGCATAACTTTGACCATTGTTATCTCTAATTACTCATAAGTAACAATTTTAAAAAGTTGACATATTGAATATATATGTTAATACATATCTAATAAGATCCCACATGACTATCTTCTTCCTTGTGTGTATGAATCACGAATGATATATGGTCAAAGTGAAACATGTGAAGAGCATCAAACTATAAAGTGTCTAGATGACAAAGAAACAGAGGAATGAAGTAGTACATAAATAATTTCTCTTATGATAAATAGATAGAATTATTTACGAAAATCTACCTTCTTTTGTGCACTATTTGCCAGAAACTACCAAATAAATAAATTGAGGCGCATAACTAACTTATAAATTTTTTTAGGCAAAAAATATCAGTGACCTGATTCCCAGTGAATTGACTATGTTTTTTTTTAACGTTGACCCACACGTGTCTTGCACATATTAATTGCATGCTTTGCCCTTCTTGTTCTTTTCCCTATCTTTCCAACTTACAATTAATAAAGAACGGAAAAACTCTATAACAACTTTACGTGCCAAGTGGTTCAAGGTCTAAAGGAAAATTTTGAATCTTATCAACTATCACAACCTTAAAGATGAGGGATCTATTCCTACAAATGGAACTTTTTTTTTGGTTAACTGGAACGATATAATAAAAGTTAGTAGTTTAGTACATCATCCGTTGTCACTACTAATGGGGGTTAATCCCCCATCGTTACAACACAACATAATATGTTCATAACTAAGATCATCTAAAGCAATGTTCAATTTCACCCAAGGGTTTGTACAAAATTGGTGAAAGACATCATCCACCATACTTCCCTGTCGAGCTTTCTTAGCCAAAATATCCGCCTCCTGGACCTGTGATCTTTCTACTTTTTGGATTTGGATGTTATTCTCCTCCTGTAGCAATGCCCTGCACATATTAGTGTAGTGGTTATAACGATCACATATCTTTGTTTGGCCATTCACATTGTCCACAACCACTAGGGAGTCAGATAGGACTAGACAACTGGACCATCGGTGCTCCTTAATCCATCTCAAGGTTTCATATTAGCTATTATTTCTGCCATATTAGCATCAGTACGTACTCACAAACGTGCCACATATTCCTTTGATCCACTGCCCTGAACTACTCCTACAAATGGAACTTTAGGGTAGGGATATTTCCCACTACCCTTCTTCCTATGCGCGAAGGATCTTGCTTGTTAAATTGTATCATATTACCTGTGAAAAGTTCCAATCTAGTAACACTTCTTACAATATTTTGAATCATAAAAAAAAAATAACAATTTTACATTAAGTTTATTGCAGGTGGGCTCCTTTATTCGATGTACAGATTCAATCTATACAAATATATTAAAAGGTGTTCTAAAGCAAGTCTACACGCCACGTGGCACTATGTCTTGAGTTGTTTCGTTCCATGTCATCAACATACATCAAAAAAATTAGAAATATGTTCCGTACAAGATTCGACCACGTGACCTCAAGTTAATATAGTGAAGTTCTAACCAATAAACTATGCAACATTAGATGCTCTCTTTCGACATGAAAATATTAATAACCCGGGGCATCGCCCGGGCCTAATAACTAGTTTACAACTTAAAAAGGTGACTTAGATTAAGCCTTAGAATTAGTGGTATCTATAATCTATGGGCTAAACTTAGGCATTAATTACTTAACGTGAGTAAAGATTAGCACCCCGGCCATGAATTGAGCCGTTCTTAATTACGTGCATGATTTTCCTTAAGAAGTTCTGAGCACAAATGCACAATGGGGTGTGCATAGTTGGACCGGAATCGGAATTCTGATCGGTCTCCAATTCATTAAAATTTATGATTCCGTGTTTTCGTTCCGGTTCAGTCCAATCCGGAATTTTCCAGTCAGGACCGGTAGACTGGAAAATCTATTTTTTCAGTTGAGGAAAATTTAAGGGTTAAAAACTTTAAAAGTTAGAAAGCTAAAAACCTAATCTTTATCGTCTTTAGAATTATTAAATTTTAATGTATTGAATTTATAAATATGTTTAGTCCAACGGGTCCAAAACCGGACCAGACACGAAAAATGGTCTGGTCCCATTCCACAGAATTTCCATATTCTGGTCCACAAGTCCAACCAGTTCTGGACCGATGCACACCCCTAACTGTCAATAACACTGGTAATGAGTTTCTTCTCACTCACAAGTCCCGGGTGAATAACAATATGTGTGTCAATCCTATGTGTTTACAGCATAAGTAGAAACTTTAATTCCCCGACCAGTGATCAACGCTGATAGAAACTATTATTCTTGGAATTCCAACCAGTAGCTAAAGCATTTGGTTGAGTTGGTCCTTTGACAAACACTAATCTAATCCATGCTTAGTTGCTCAAGTTGCAAGGAACTTCGCTTAAAAGTACTAGCATAGTACTTCTATGAAGTATTTGATATTGATGGTTGGGATTTTTAAAAGAACTCAACTACAGAATCAAAGTAGTGAAGTACCAAGATGCCCCTCCATGCAGTCTATAAATAACCCATGCAATGCAGCTAGTTGTTTCATCCCATCCCAAAGCAACAAACACATACATACATAATCTGTCTTCCAAACATCAAATAAAAGCCTTCATCGATCTAGCTTCACAAGAAAGAAAAAATGGCCTCGAAATCAATGGTTGCATTTTTGATGGTTAACCTAGCCTTATTTGCTTTTGTGTCAGCTAATGCTGTAACTTGCCCTAACCTAAATGCGTGTCTAGACATTGCAGACTCACTGCTGCATGTCGAGTTTGGTAGCCAATCCTCAAGCGAATGCTGTCAACTCCTCGCCGGCCTCGTCGATGCTGATGCCGCTGTCTGCCTCTGCGCTAGCCTTAACAACACCACTCTAGGTACCACTGTTGGCAAGGCTCTTGGCCTTCTTGGCAGCCTCCTTGGAAGTCTCACCGGCTCCATCCTTGACCAGGAGATCATTGCCATCTTTAATGCTTGTGCACTTAACTCTCCTTCTGACTATAATTGTGCTTCTAAATTACTTGGTTGATACCATCATTTATTGGCAGAACAAATCAAAAAAAGGTGGATTAATTCGAGCTGCTAATTAATTCTTACCTTAGTTATGTTGGCCACCTAGTCTTTTTGTGACATCGATCTATCGATAATGTACTTTCGTATACCAAAGAATAAATTATATTTGCTAGGAGCAGCTAGATTGATGAGTATACACTACACACACCAACTCATCATATACTACACTACTGTTTTATCACTCTATATGTACTGTTATTGATTTGCTCCTTATGACTTATGAGTTACGACTTACGAGGATCTTGTCAAGTTTGTCTGTTTGAATGTTGTGTTTAGAGTGAATCAATGGATAAGCATTTCAACCTTTTAATTTATATGTTCTCTTCATTACTTTGGTTGCTTTCAAGTTTCAATACTACCGAGTCTTTCTATTCACGCGATGATGATCTTAGCTTTTAGTTGTCTATAATATGAATTCTTAATTAATGTCGGCATGTCTGCAACTTGAAAGTAAGATGGACTGAGTTGTCTTAAAACGTTATTATATATATACAAAAGCTAAACAAACCTTATTATTTTAATGTATAGGATCCATGAAGTACTAATAAGTTACGATGGTATAACCTACCTTACCTGATTAAGTATTCGCAAACAATACTGACGTATAAATATATGAAGATAATAATAAAGTGCTCACACAAGAAGAATTAATATGTAAGCCAACCACCAGGTTAAAAAACACCACCAACGCAAATACGCAATAGGAGTTCGTTTCAACGATATGTGTATAATAAGTTGATTTACAACCGCTCACAAGATTATCTCTCGTTCAATCTCTAACTTATCTCGTTTTTAACCCAAAAACTCATATCTCGACTTCTTCTCAACGTACAGAGAGTTGTTTCCATCCCATGCATTGTTGACAATCTCTCAACTGTCTCACTGAGCTAGTTATAAGTTTGTTGTAACTAACAGCTCAGTACTTCTTTTTCTGTTATCTTCTAGTTAGTTTTAGCTAGCTTAGTATAAAAGCTTTCTTTCTGTAATAAACTGATTTCATTCAGAAATATTAGAACACAAAATATTCTTAGGTTGTAATGTTTTCTCTCTTGATGAATAAAACTTAGTTCTAGGCCTGAGCTCAATAATGAGAGCAATGATGGTATAATTCTGGTGTTTTGGTTGCTGATTCTACAAATTTTCACATGGTATCAGAGCCCGGGTTGCGGGTCTCGTCTAAACTGGGTATTTGATCGCTACTGGATAAGGATTTACCTCGATAGGATGTCCAGCCCCTAAGAGGATTATTGCCCACTTGTGAGTGTCCCACATTGGAGAAAGAGGAAAGATTGTTCCACTAATAAGGTAGAGGGGTTACTCCTACTATCACCAATTGGTTTTAGTACGGAACCTCCTTTGGGCTTATAAAGTGGACCAAATCTCTCCTCCTCCTTGTTCGGGATACCCAGGCCCGTTTCGTATTGTTTCTAAATTTAACATGGTATCATAGCTAAGCTCTCGTCTTCCGCAATCTGGTTAGGTTTTTCATTTCAAAATCGCAAATTAAAACTTCATTTCCATTGTTGATCGAATTATCTGAAGTTTTTTCAATTGATTGATTTCTTGCTCGTTTCTCCATTTCTTCGATTGATTGAATTCTTACTTGTTTCTTCATTGAATTTCTAAAGTTCTTGAAATTTGAGGTTGTATTGTTGAATCGATGTTGTTCTTCTAAAAATTGTTGATTAAATTCCAGAATTCCTCTTAAATCTGGAAATTGTTGATTGAAATTCCAGAAATCTTATTAATCTGGAAATTGTTGATTGAAATTCCATAATTCTTGCTAATTCTTCCTTGATTCTCTTGAAATCTCTTGAAATTTGTTAATTCTTCATATTGATTTCTTGTTTAAATCATCTTTGATCATGGAAGATCAACCTCAATCTTGAAGCTTCCACAGATTCTAAATGGATAGATGCCATGGATAAGGAAATCAAGGCTCTATCAGATAACAACACATGGGATATAGTTACATTGCCTCCTGGGAAGAAGCCAATAGGCTGCAAATGGGTATTCAAGATTAAACTAAAGTCTGATGGTAGTGTTGAAAGATACAAGGCAATGTTGGTGGCTAAAGGGTATAATCAAAAGTATGGTATTGACTACCAAGAAACTTTTTCCCCTGTTGTCAAGATGAGTATTGTCAGGTGTATTATTGCTATTGCTGCCTCTAGAGATTGGCCCTTGTTTCAACTTGATGTAAATAACGCTTTCCTACATGGAGACTTACATGAGGAAGTGTATATGAAATTGCCTGAAGGGTTCCCTAATCCACACAATAAGGTTTGTAGACTCAAAAAGTCTCTCTATGGCTTAAAGCAAGCATCCCAACAATGGTTTGCTAAGCTAGTTTCTGAGCTACAATTTCAAGGCTTCTCACAGTCCAGAAATGACTACTCTTTGTTCTTGAAGAAAGAAGGTGATTTGCTCACTATTGTTGTTGTATACGTGGATGATATCATCCTAACTGGGAATGATTTGGTCACTATTAACAAGCTTAAACAGCATCTACATGATACCTTCAGCATCAAGGACCTAGGGAAACTAAGTTTTTTCTTAGGCTTAGAGATCAGCTATCTACCTGAAGGTATTACCCTTACTCAGTCCAAGTTTACTAAGGAACTCCTCCATGAGAGTGGTATTTCTTCTTTCAAACCTGGTGTCACTCCATTGCCCTTAAGCACTAAACTCTCTTCTGATGATGGTGACCTATTACAAGATCCTACCTTGTACAGAAGTCTGGTTGGAAAATTAAATTTCCTAACCCATACCAGACCTGATCTTTCCTACACTGTCCAAAACCTAAGCTAATTTATGCAGCAACCCAGATCTTCTCACCTAGCTGCTTTACATCACACTTTGAGGTATGTGGCACATACTGCTGGACAAGGTATTCTTTTAAAGGGGCATGCTACTTTAAAACTTCAAGCATTTTCTGATTCAGATTGGGTTGCATGTCCAGACTCTAGGAGGTCCATTTCAGGCTATGTTTTGCAATTGGGACAATCACCTATAAGCTGGAAATCTAAGAAACAAGCCACTGTCTCAAAGTCTTCCTCAGAAGCTGAGTACAGGGCCATGGCCAATGCAGCTTCTGAAATTACATGGATGGTAAGATTGCTTCAAGAACTTGGTGTTGATGATTGGAAACCTGTTGTACTTCACTGTGACAATCAATCAGCTTTGCATATTGCAAAGAACCCTGTCTTCCATGAGAGGACAAAGCATATTGATATTGATTGCCACTTCACTCGCGAAAAAGTAATGGAGGGTCTCATTGAATTAACATATCTTCCAACTCATGCTCAACTTGCTGATTTGTTCACCAAGATTCTGCCATCAGCACAGTTCCAGGATCTTCTTTCCAAGCTTGGTATGTTCACTCCACAGCCTAACTTGAGGGGGGTGTTGATAATCTCTCAACTGTCTCACTGAGCTAGTTATAAGTTTGTTGTAACTAACAGCTCAGTGCTTCTTTTTCTGTTATCTTCTAGTTAGTTTTAGCTAGCTTAGTATAAAAGCTTTCTTTCTGTAATAATTCATTCAGAAATATTAGAACACAAAATATTCTTAGGTTGTAATATTTTCTCTCTTGATGAATAAAACTTAGTTCTAGGCCTGAGCTCAATAATGAGAGCAATGATGGTATAATTCTGGTGTTTTGGTTGCTGATTCTACAAATTTTCACATGCATGACCTTCATTTCATAGTTAAGAAGAATGACTTCTCCGACTAGGATCTAGGGAAAGGGAGACCAGAGAGCCTAGCTAGCTATGAAATCAGATTAGAGCCTCGTGAATATATAAATCTAGGGGGGAAGCTTTTTATTTGTGGATGGTACGTATACTTTCACCAACTAGTATTAAAAGCTCCAGTGTAGCTATGAGATTTAAAGAAATTTTGTCAATTGTAAAAGAGAGTCTTTATAAGAAGGCAATTTAAATAAATAATAATATTATTATTATTATTTTGATTTTTTATATTATGTAGTTTATAAATAATAACTATTACAATTGTTTCATTATTATTATTATTATTATTATTATTATTATTATTATATATATGTGGTTAACAATAGAAGACATAATTGCATGTTCGACAGCAATTTTTGAAGTAGCTTTTAGAGTTTGGAATGAGTCAAAAGTCTACTAATAGTGAAAAGTAGTGTTTCATGAAATAGTATTTGATGTAGTTTTTAGTGGTTGAATTAAGTAGTGGTTTGAAAAAGCTAAAAAGGTTATTGTATGCTTTTGCCTTTTAGGATGGAGGTAACTTTTGAAGATAGAATGTGGCTCATTTGGTATTTTTCTAAAACAATAGCTAGTTTTGTCCAACACTAATTCATTGTTTTGAAAGCAATATTAACCCTAACCTCTTATAGCTAATATCTGATAATTAAAAGCTAATACAACAACTAACAGTTATTGCGACAAGAATTAACAGCTACTATAAGAGCTACTTTTACTGAACAAATCCATTGAAAAAACTCATTACCAAATAAGATTGTGATACCATTAAGGAAAAATGGGTTATAATAATCCCACCTTTTATCGGTCTTCAACTAATAGTCCCACCTTTTATTAATTTAAGAATAATCCCACCTTTTATTATCATCTGCAATTAGTGGTCCCTAATTAATTTTAACCTACAATAATAGGTTGTAACAGGTAAAATGCCCCTTGAAAGGTTTGACTTAGTCTTCAATAGTTGACCCTTATTAAACACCATGTTACTGACTACCTATTCCCCCTCTTTATTACTACGTTAATTAATTTTCTTCTTTCTCTTAGTGATTCATCTCTTTCCTTCAAACTTTTTCGAATTCTCCTTTTTTTCGAATCGCTTGCATCAATTGCTTCACAAAGTTCTGGTGCGCTAATGGACAACTTACTACTGCTTGGTAATGGAATTTATCATACAATGGAGTTTCTAAATTACTACAGCATTAATAAATCCCAAAAGACAAACATAAATATGTTGATGAGGACAACAACTATTGCAATAACTACATCCAAAAAAATAGGAGCACAAGTGCAGTAGAATAAGACATCAATCACCCTTGGTCATTAGTCACCATCCTAGGTCCATTACTATCAGGTACCTGCAACAAAGATGAAAATTGACATTAGAAACATGATTTTTTAAGGGGATATTATCTCTGATGACCCTGACATATAGGTCTTTTTCCCAAATAACCCCGACATTTTCACCCCTATCGCGGATAACCCTAAACTTATATTTTATCATTAAATCTAACGGAATGTTGGACGGCGTTAATATGGTTTTAGAACAATGATAATTAGGGCGTTTTAAGAAAATAAATCCCAAAAGTTTCCTCTCTCCTCCTTCTCTCTTGTACCTCTCTCATTCTACGGGTCATGGAATTTCATGGCAGCAACCACGATTAACTACAACAGCAAATCAACAACACCAACAACATCATCTTGGACCTCCTTTCTCTCTCCTTCATTCACTATCGTGTGTCACTGTTGCTACATACTATTCGACCCTAGCAGCCTTGTTTTCTCTCTCCTCTGCGTGAGCTGTTGCTGCCGCCGTCGTCCTTTCTATTCGCCGCCGCCAGCGTTCTCAACAACCATTGATTGGGCTGATGTTCTTGCTGTTGTTGAAATTGGTTATCGTTTAGTTTTGTGGCTTGGTTGTGTTAATTATGAGTTTATCAATTGAAGTTGATATTTTGTTAAATGATACTGTAATTGATATTGTTTGCTAATTGAAAAAACGTTTCTTGCTATACTTCAAAACCCTAAAATTTAGATTTTCAAGGAGTGAGAGAGAACTAGAAGAGTAGACGGATCTCGAGCAATTGTCTCAAATTATATTCTCCTAATTACTCAAAGGCGAAATTATTCAAACCCCTATTCAACTTGGGTATTTTAAAGTTTGATTTTAAATTATATTCCCTAATTACTCAAAGGCGAAATTATTCAAACCCCTATTCAACTTGGGTATTTTAAAGTTTGATTTTGTTGTATGTATGTTAGATGCCCTTTTCTAATAGGTGAATTCTTATTTTTATATTTCATAAGGTGCTAAATCTTCTTCCTGAATAAAATATTGGTTTTTGTTGAAAACATGGGAAGAGGAAAGAGTAAAATTTGAGGAGAGAGAGAATGGACTTGAACGCCATTGATAAGCTTTGAAGGTGTGAGTTCTGGATTTGAGGAGATAAGCTTGTTCCAGAAGAGGAGAAGTTAACGCCATTAGCCATTCCGTCAAGTTTAATGACAAAATACAAGTTAGGGTTATCCGCGATAAGGGTGAAAATGTCGGGGTTATTTGGAAAAAATGCCTATATGTCAGGGTCATCTGAGATAATATCCCTTTTTTAAGTTATACTTCGTATTTTAAGTAACAACAGCACACCAAAAACAACTTACATTTGTGTAGGTAGTCCCATCATTGGCAACCAACACTCCTTGGCCTTGAGGTACTTGTGTGCTTCCCCTTCCTCTTCCACCCCTTCCCCTTGCACCAACACTAACACCCCTTCCCCTTCCTCCATTTCCCCTTCCTCCAGCTTCGTTCCCTTCCCCCTGTACCTTTGCCCCTCCCTCTTCCTGCAAGTACTACTCTACCTCCTCTTCCTAATCGGCTAGGCTCGGCTGTTGTATGATGATTTGATGGGGGCACAGTTGGTCTTGGTTGTGCAGGTTTGCCATCTGCACTTGGTCTCCCCTTAGGCCTTTTTGGTTGTGGTTCTTGAACTTGTGCCGTGTTTTTATCAGGACACCTTCTTTTGTTGTGTCCTTTAGCATTACAAATGGAGCAAGTTATCTCCATACCATGTTTAGTCAGTTTGTTTGGTTTTTTTGGATTCTCAAATGGATCCTTCCTTCTATTTTTTCTTGGTCTACCCGGACCAATTTTTACTGGTGGAGGGTCTACTTGCACATTACTACTTGGCCAGTGTCTCTCACCATCAAGTGGTTCAATTGCATTGGCATAAGCTTTGAGATACACTTCCTTCTTGTACCATTCACTTACAAAATCTTCAGGCTTCTTGTGGCAGAAAAAGATTGCCGCCACAGCATGACAACATGGTATACCAGTACTATCCCATTTCTTACATGTGCAAGTTTGTTGTTCCAAGTTCACAGTTAAACTGTCTAAGTAATGGTTCACTTGGAACAAGATGTTTGTTGATGGAATGACATCACATTTTGCAGCTTCATCCTTTTCTTTCTCAAGTTTAAGCTGAATTCTAGGACAAACATTTAAGGTCCACTTGTTTGCTTCTTGCCTCTTCACGACAAGTCTTTGCATCAATGATGCCCTTATGTCTTCTAACATGTAGATGAGGTGCTTAGTTCTTGCATTGATGATGTAATTGTTGAAGGTTTCGACCATGTTAGATGTAATCACATCGGCCTTGCTTGTAGTCTTCATGTGTGACCTGCAAAACACTTTTGGGTTGTATCCTTTGAAGGCAATGGCAGCAGCGGGGAACTCCTTATCAAGCTCAGCTAGTGCATCATCGTAATCAGCTGAATTATATGACTTTGCAATCGTCCAAAACTTTAGCTTCATGTCATCCCCTCTAAAAGACCTGTGCCACAAGGCAAAGATGTGCCTTGCACAATGTCTATGTTCAGCGTCCGGGAGGACATATGCAACATTTGTTAAAATAGCCTGTGTTAATCGGGCAACAAAGTCAAGACAAGCTAAGTATTGACTAATTAATAATAACAAATGAAAATAGCATGTAAGTGTATACCTGATTCTCATCTGATACAATGACCAAGTTAGCTCCTTGACCCAAATCTAGACTCCTCTGTAAATGTGTCAAAAACCAGCCCCAAGATTCATTATTTTCACCCTCCACCACTGCCCATGCTATGGGATACATTTGATCATTCCCATAATCCCATCTCTTCCCACTGCGGACATTAGTTGACCTCCAAGAAAAGTTTTCAAAAAACAAGCATCTATGCATATGATTTTCCTACAACCTTGTTTCCAACCCTTTTGCAAACCCTCGAAACAAACAAATAGCCTCTGGAAAACTTTGGTGCCATTTTCAGCAGTGTGTACAAGTTCAATAACACTTCTTGGACTAGAGTTTTTTAGAGCTTGTATGTATTTGCCAACCTTCAAATAATGTTCCTTCATTGAACCATGAAGCTTTCTATGAGCTAGGTACTTGACTCTGTAATCAAAGTCTCTTTTAACAATAGCTTTGAATCCAAGCCTTATTGTCTCACATATCTCTTTGGCAGGCCAATGAGGTCTAACTTTAAAAATCTCTAAAAACTGATCTGCCAACCAACAAGCCTAGCTTCATTTACCTATTCTTCTCCATATTTCTTAAGCAGGTGTGCTCATCAATAACTGTTTTCACAACAAACAAAGCTCTCCTTAAATCCCAAGAAAAATATAATCTGAAAGGGCATCCATCAACACATCTTACACCAAGCCTTTGTTGTCTTTTTTGTTACTGACATTAAAAGCTATGTTCCTTCCTTGAAGTATACCGTACTTAGCCACAGCATTCTTCACATCAGCTTTCTTACCAAATCTTTGTCCTACCTTCCACTGAAACACGGAGAAGTCTGTGTCTTTCCCAACAATCAAGCTTCTTTTAGTTCTCCTATCCTCTACAGTATCCTCATCACCGCTTTCAGTAGGTGTGTGTATGTCCTGGTCAGAGTGTTCATAGTCACTAAATGGCCCAATGTTGCAATTGTATTTCTTTGCAAAAACTTTAGAAGGCTGACCTAGTTGTTGTAAGTCATTCCTCCCCTCAAGAGCCTCTTGTTGTAGCCTTTTTGATACCTCCAACAACTTGGTCTTGCATCCCCTCACTCTTTCCCTTGCTGCCTTGCACTCATCATCACTGGTATCAACATCTGTTGCAACAGGCTCCTCAAGGTCTACTTGTTGTTCTTCTTCATTTTCCCACTCTTCCTCATATTTATCATCTACTTCCTCATTAGAGCCTTCTGGATGAAACTCTGGGTCACTCTCATCATCTGAACAAGACCAACCTTCCAACAAGTCTTTTAAAGGCACTGGACTGTTAGGCCTAGGATCAATCCAGTCATAGTCTTCAGGTACCGAGTTTATAACAGCAGCGTTATTTGGTTGTTGGAAAGAATAAGTTTGTTGAGATAAGGCTTGAGGTATAACCCCTATGTCTGTGGTGGTGGCTGGGGTTCTATTTGGAGGTTGTGTTTCACAGTTTTGTAAGGAATAGGTTTCATGCAGTTGATTCTTGTTGGAAAGTTTGTTCCTTGGGGCCCTTTTAGGTGTCATTTTTGGGAGCCTGTTGGACCTAACTGTATGTGGGCCTAGTTGGTGTGTATCTGTTGTGGTAGGCAATGTAAGAGCCCCACCATGAAACACATATATGTCTATAGTGCTAAACTGTGATACTATTTCAGCCATGATCCTTACCTCTTCATCAGTATACACCTTTCTCAAACCTTTCTCCAAACTCAAATGAGGAATCAAGTAATAAATACACTCTACCTTCTCATAACTACCACATTTGTCAACCAATTCCTTCAACCAAAACCCACATAACTGGTCTGCATCAATCTGAAAAGTTGTAATGTGCCCTCCCAAATACACTAAACCAGTGTTCATCTTCCTAAATACTCCCCCATGAAAATACTTCAAAGTAACACCTTCCATTGCACATTCATAGCAAGTAGTATTCACTACAACCACAAAAAAAACAATAATAACAACAATCAATAACAAAAGCAGCAACACCACATACAAACAAGTTCAGAAAAAGTGGGCAACAAATTCACAAATAAGACACCAACATGACTGCAATCAACCACATATCCACAATAAAACCTAAGTTTAGTTAAGCAACACGATTTTATTCCATAATTCGATGAATTATATACACGAATTTGAAGAAATTATTGGCAATTGAAAATCCCCAAATTGATTCCAATTCTCATCACTGTAAATAGGAAGAACAAGCAAAAAACATTAAATGAAAAAGACCAAACCACTATACAGAGCATAAGAAAAAGTCATCCACAAAATTTGACATTAAAAAATGGAGGACAACTACCTTTGCAAATAGCCCCACTGTTAAAGCTTCTTTGAATGAGAAGTTAGCAGTAGTAGTACACCGTAATATTTTTTCGGAGAAGTAATATATTTTAGATTAGTAACTAGTTGTTGACCCGGGCTATGCCCCGAGGTTAATCTATATATTGCATTACATTTTAGTTATTTAAGATGGTTAATGTCGTTCTTTTTTTTTCTTGTTTCGTTAAAGAATGTAACCGATTAATGAGAGTTTGTTGTTTAGGGGTGTTCAAAATCGATTACCTAGTTATTTGGGTACCAAATATGCGGTACCGGAATACGTGGGTACCCCCTTTTCGGGTACCTAGAAAAGCAGCCCATGACTCGACCCTGAATAACCGGGTACCCGCAAAAGTGTCATAGCTTTTTTTTATGAAAAATAAATCATTGGAAGAGCTATAGAAGAAGCTACTATGAGTATCAACTGCCGATCCATGTTGATTACAGTGTTTTGGGGTACTACCATGAGTGACAATTGTCAATTGCATGCCAACTCTAATCCTCATTCCTGAAAAGGATCTACTACCAATCAACCATAACGTAAATATTCTCACTTGCAGAATGCATCACAACTAATTTTTTCATTAACATGTTGATTCATCCGATCCATTTTTTTACATGTTGATTGATCTGATCCAACTTCTCCTGTAAAATGTTGATTCTTTTTATTATTCATATTTTAATTTCTTTCCCCTCTGAAAGTCACAAGCACAACAATGTGGTATTGGGTAGCTTATAAGATAACTCAATACATTTTCACAATTGTTTCTGATCTTATAAGAGGAGATTAAAGTTACTGTGAAAAAAGAAAGAGAAAAAAATATAATGATGCGTTTATTTGGGATACACGTGTAACTTAAAAGCAAGCTCATTAACCGACCCGATTTTTGCATCTTTTTCCCAAGTCGGGTACCCGACCCATAAAAATGAAATTTCATATTTATACCTTTTTCGGGTGACATGTCAACATGATGGGTCAAACGTATCAGGTCTCCTGGATACTTACAATTTGGTTCTTAAATTAGAAGCAATGTAGTTTATAGCAATGTAGTTAATTGCATGTAATGTTGGGTCTCCTTAATAATTGTGGGGTATATTGTGGGATGTAAGTTACCATATCGTTAAATGCTTTTCTTAGATGTATGCTATAGTTTTTTTTTCTCTCCATAAAAACCAAAAAAAGATTATAGATTAGTGGTTAGTATGTTTGTATTTGAGTGAGAGGTTCTTGTTCGGCGCTTCATACATATATTTTTGTTGATTACTTTGTATCATTTGTTTGGAGGGGATGTGTGGCGGCATGGCATTTGTTTGCTTTGAGTTTTAGATATATATATAGATTAGTATTATTTTTGGGAGGTAAATGATAGTCAACCTGGACAATAGGTTACAAGTTAAAGGGACTACTAATTGCAAATGACAATACAGTGTGGGATTATTTTTAAATTAATAAAAGATGGGACTATTAGTTGGAGACCGATAAAAGGTGGGATTATTATAACCCATTTTTCCTACAATTAACATAAAGCTTCACAAAAAGATCAAATTATCATAAGATGTAGAAAGTGTAAGAGGGAGAATTAGAGAAATAAGGAGATCGTAACGTAGGGCATTTATTCCCAAAAGGCATTATTAAACACAACGACTCCCAAGTCTACCTTGATGAAGATAGAACTCCCAATTTTATAGTTGGGCCACATGATTCTCAATATTGTCAGGTCTCTCAATACATATTGCTGCGATGTGGTGCTTGGTCTTTGGGTAACAGACTAACAGATAGCAGTATTATAGTACTGGGCTCGCTTGGCAGACATGGCCTTTCATACGGTGAGTACTGGCCCATATATCTTGCAACATGCTCCCTAATGCATGACTCAATGTTACTTTTGCACCCCAAGGACTGGCAAATGAGTTGGAATCCTCTACATTTTGTAAAAAAAAATTATGGTCTCATTTCCTAAAGGATAAATTTCATGGAACTACCTTTTATAACAAAAAAATTTCAAAAAACTACCTTATAAATTATTATTTTCAAAAAACTACCTTATAAAACAAAACCCGTTTCAAACGACCACCAATTGACAACATCCGTTAATTTTGACCGTTAACCCCTCATTTGACCATCACATGTTGGTCACGTGAGTTCATTAAAACTCACGTGAGTCATGATCTTAGATTTGTATTGGATTGTTTTAGGGTTGAAATTGAGTTTTTGTTAGTTTTAATGAACTCACGTAACCATCATGTGATGGTCAAAGGAGGGGTTAACGGTCAAAATTAACGGATGTCGTCAATTGGTGGTCGTTTGAAACGGGTTTTGTTTTATAAGATAGTTTTTTGAAAAAAATAATTTATAAGGTAGTTTTTTGAAAAAAATTTGTTATAAAAGGTAGTTCTATGAAATTTATCCTTTCCTAAATCATGATTGGGAATGCATAGAACTTGGAAGGGGAAAATACGAGGCTTTTTGGAAATTTATATATTACTAATTAAGGTTTCATCATCTTAAGATAGAAAAATGATGGAAAAAATCAGAGCATTTTAAAACGAAAATCTTACACAAAGACCAATGAAGATATCCAACTTAAGATTGGGTGTAGCAAATGCTATATGAAAAGTAGAATGATTGCGTAATATGACTAATGATTAAAATTGGATCAGACTCTAAAAAATAACACAAATTGATTAAATATAACCCATTGATGAACAAAGACATTAGGAAAATTTGCCCGAAAAAGTCCAACCTTTTGGCCGTCTGTCGAAAATAGTCCCAGCTTCCTATTATTATATAATAAACCTAACTTTGGTTTTTTTTTTGTGGACCCATGTCATTGGAAACCTGCTGAACAGGTAAAACACATCACGTGAGCTCAGCGTGAGTGTGTCTTTTCCCTCCCAAAAACTAACCCTTTTTCTCTTTCTCTCTCCTCTGTCTGCTGTTCATCATCGTTTTCATCTTCCTCTTTTTTTTCACCTTTTTCATTTTCTGTGTGAATTGAAGCTCTGGGAACACTGATTTCGCTGAACTACATCAAAATTTCGCTCTTTGTGAAAGGTACCTTACCTCCTCCTTGCACTCTTCAAATTGGAATTTTTGTTGGTTGCAATTTGAGTATGTACATTGCTGATGCTAAATGTGAACTTTTTTTTTTTTGAACTTGAATGTTAAAGTTTTGAACTTTTTTCACGAGTGTAATATGTTATTTTGCTGCAATTTTTATTTTTTCCACTTAATTAGTTTAATTTATGTGCTTGATTACGAATTGTGATTAGTTGAACTGAATAGGGCTTTTGTGACTTGCAAGGGTAATTGAACATGGATTGGGTTACATTAAGGTTTTGGCATGGAGGATTATTTAAGAAGAGTACAAATGGGTCCTTGTATATGGGAGGGGAAGCTAAGACATACCCTATTGACCCTGATGAGTTGTCATGGTTTTTCTTAGAAAAGATGGCCAAAGAATGCGGTAACTATAGGAAAATTGAGATGGTCTATTATTTAACACATGGGTGTGCAATTGATGATGGTTTGAAGATGGTTTATGATGATGAGGAGGTTAGGGTGATGACTAGGATTGTTAGAGAAGCTAGGTGCTTGGATTTGTATGTGTTGCATGGGGTTGATGAACCCCAACTTGATGAACCCCAACCACGACTACTCGAACCTCATAAAAGACCCCAAAAACTCATTCCTAAAAGGGCCCCACATACAGCACCAAGTCCTAAAAAGGTGACCCCACAAAAATCACCAAAATCCAAAAAAGGGACTTCCCTTAACACCTCATCACCCACCTTTTCTCCTACTAGAACCAGTCAAAGATTCTTATCCCAGAATAAATCCACATCAGATTCAACCACAACACAACAACCCATTTTAAATGTACATGCTAACCCTAGAAAAGGGAACACATCATCAAACAAGCAACCAGTAGCACAAGAAGTGCATTCACACTCAAAACACACCTCTGAACCTCATCCAACTTCAGATCCACAACCCACAACAAGCTCATCAATTCCTGACTTCTGCATCACTGATGATTGGTGGACTGATCCTAGGCCTAAAAGTCTCATCCCTTTGAATGATCTTATTCCTGATTTTCCTACCTCAAGTGATGACACAGATCCACTCTATGAACCACCTACATCAAGTGAGCCAGCTGATTTTGTTTTAGAAGTTGATGGGCAGTTTATTATTGATGAGGATGAGGTCATACATGAAGACTTTGGTGAGGAGGATGAGGACATAGTTGAGGAGAATGAGTCAGATCACATTGAAGAGCTTGATGGTGATGATATTTACACTAGTGATGAGGAGTATATAACAGCAAGGAATAGGGTGAGAGGTTGCAAGAACAAGTTGAGTGAGTTGGCTGAACAACTAAGGAAAGAGGCAGAACAAGGTTTTATTACAACTAACAGCAAAGAAGGGCACACATCTGGTGAGGGTGAGGGAGAACATCAGGGTTTTGAAAGTGAGTATGAAAACTCTGAAGATGAAATTCACACCCCAGAGGCCAGTGAAGAAGAAGGTGATTTAATTCCTAGAAGGAGGAGGAGGGGAAGGAGTTTGGATGTTGATGCAGATAGTGTGGACTTCAGCAAGTTTGTATGGAATGTGGGACAAAGGTTCCCAAACACAGCTGCCTTTAAGAAAGTTGTAGCAGCTTTTGCAATCTTGTAAGGAAGAAGTTTGAGGTTTTATATTAGCAACAAAAACAGAGGACAGAGGTTAGGGGTTTGCTGTAAGAAGGGGTGCCCATTCAGGTTGTACTCTTCATGGGACACAAGAAGGGCTTGTTTTGTGGTCAAAACTGTGATTGATGAGCACACGTGTTGTAGAAATATGACCAAGAACACCCAGTTGAAAGCATCATGGGCAGCAAAACAGTTTCTTGAGGTCTTTAAGACCAGGCCCCACTGACCTGCAGCTGAAATTAAAGAAACCATTAGGAGGGCTTTTAAGGTTGTTGTTACAAGAAATTTTGCATACAAAACCAAGTACCAAGCACACATACTGTTACATGGTTCAATGGTACAGCATTACAACAAGTTAGGGAGGTATATAGAGGCACTAAAAGTGGCAAGTCCTCAATCACACATTGTGCTTGTGACTGACACTAGCCAACAATCTGATCCACCAGTGTTTCAGAGGCTTTTTGTGGGTTTTGATGGGTTGAAGAAGGGGTAGATGGAGGGCTGCAAGAAGGTCCTTTGCATTGATGCCTGTTTTATCAAAACATTCTTAGGAGGGCAACTTT
The DNA here is from genome assembly GCA_947648045.1 of Beta corolliflora. NCBI lineage: Eukaryota > Viridiplantae > Streptophyta > Magnoliopsida > Caryophyllales > Amaranthaceae > Beta > Beta corolliflora. Next base: position 75,782 of record CANSZD010001103.1, read on the forward strand.
TGGCTGCTGTGGGGAGAGATGGAAACGATCAGATGTTCCCCGTAGTGTGGGCTATTGTAGAAGGGGAGAATAGTTCTTCATGGGAGTGGTTTCTAACTGAATTGCAAGGCCATTTAGACCTGGAAGATGGTGATGGATTGGCTATAATCAGTGATGAAAATCAGGTTAGTCAGTGTAGTTTACTTTAGTTTGTGCTAGTTTATTTTATTTCTTAGTTGCTTGCTTACTTGTGTTCTTTATGCAGGCTATATTGAGTTCAGTTGCAAAGTTGTTGCCCAAAGCTGAGCACAGGCATTGTGCTAGGCACATCTTTGCAACTTGTGGCCTGAGAACATACAAAGGAGATGAGATGAAGCAACTTTTCTGGAAAGCAGCCAAATCTTACAGTATCCCTGAGTATAATGAAGCATTGTCAGACATGGAAAAGGTGAATCCAGCTGTTGTGGTTGGATTTAAGAGCTACAATCCAAAGGTATTTTGTAGGGCCCATCTAAAAGATAGCATGAAGGTTGATGTGATAGTAAATAATTTAGCTGAAACGTTCAATGGTTACATCATAAATGCTAGGGTCAAACACTTAATATACATGTTAGAGGACATTAGGGTTGCATTGATGCAAAGAATTGTTATGAAAAGGCAAGAAATGGAAAAGTCTAGTGCACAAATCTGTCCTAGGGTTCAGGTTAAATTGGAAAAAGAGAAAGACCTTGCTGCAAATTGCATTCCCTGCCCATCATCCAACACCTTATTCCAAGTCAACCACTTGATGGATAGTTTCATAGTTGACCTAGCCAAGCACACCTGCACTTGTAGGAAATGGGACATGACTGGCATCCTATGTTGTCATGTTGTTTCTTGTATTTATTTCTGTAACCAAGAAGCAGAGGACTTTGTTGCTAATGAGCATAAGAGGGATATGTATCTTAAGGCATATGCATGGTCAATTCCATCTTGCACAGGGGAAAGACACTGGCCTGAAAAAGAGTTTGCTCTTGATCCACCTCCAATCAAGATTAGGCCTGGCTGACCTAGGCTGAACAGGAGGAAAGGTCCCTATGAAAATCCTAAGAAGCCCGGTAAGTTGACTAGGCATGGGTTAGAGATGACTTGCTTCAATCTGTAGGGAAAAAGGCCACAACAAAAAAAAGGTGCCCTAATAGGGACAGAGCAAAGTTGTGCAAGAGCCACCACAAAAGAGGCCAATGGGTAGGCCTAGGAAAGACTCCCAATCATCAACCCAACCACAACCATGCGCCACGGCTACTGTCACAGGCAGAACCCGGCGGGGATAGGGAGAGGTGGAAGGGTTATCAAGGGTGCGAGAGGGTCAAGAGGTGGTGGCAACAGAAGTGGAAGAGGAGATGGGGAAAGAAGAGGTGGAAGAGGAGATGGGGAAGGAAGAGGTGGAAGAGGAAATGTTGAAGGAAGAGAGGCAGGGGACGTGGGAGGGGTGAAGGAAGAGGTGTTGGTTCAACTGTCACAGCAACAACTGGTGGAAGAGGTGGTGAAGGCAGAGGCAGGGGAAGGGGAAGAGGTAGAGGAAGGGTGAGTTTGTTTCAATGTTGTATGTCATCTTAAATTATCTTTCAATGTATATGCTATTGATGACACTATCGATCTTTTGTAAATTTTCGAGTTTTGTTGGTGTTGGTGTCTATCAAGGGATGGATGGACAAGCCTATATTAATGTATGACATTAGTTCATTGATCCTAAATGTAGTTTGTGACTACCTTATTTGAGGAAAGGTCCTAATATTTCTCTTCTCTTCTTAACAGGTTCCTGGACAGAGAGGAAGACCTAGATCTGTCTTGGATCCTTCATTTTCAGGTTCAACTAACATCACATCAACACAACAATCAGTTAATGCTCCCCACTAGAAGAAAACTGTTATGCAAGCTACTTATGTACTAAGTTGATGTAGTTCCTTAGTTTTTGTGATATGGTTTTTGTAACAGCAAACTTTGTAGCTGTTTTGTGTTAGTTGTGTGGTCATTTTGGTTGTAACAACTACATTTATGGGATGATATTTAAGCAGTGATTTAAGGAAGAAATGTGTTGATGAACTAAGAAGTAATGTTATATATATGAAAATGGTGCCACATTGATACAACAGTTGAGGACATTACCTCCTTAGTCCTAACTCCTTAATTAACTAAGCATACTACATTAGTTCAATCTCATAAAGCCTAAAACAGGCTAATACATATTCATTTCAATAAAAAAGCAACAACAAATGTTATGCAACATGCAATTACAACAGTAGCAAACTTATGGTCCTTCATTATGTTTGGTTCCTTACCTACACAAATATGCTCCTGCTGAACTTTGGTTGCCTTCACTTGGAGACTCCAATTTTTAGCCTTCAATTTCTTGACCTTCTCTTTCAATTCCATATTCTCATGTTCAAGGTGAGCAATGATGGTCTCCTTCTCAAGCAACCTGTAATTCATCTCCTCCACCTCAGCTGTGCATCCTCTGCGAACATCATCCTCCCATACGAAGAAGCCACAATGTTCCTGTTTTTTGGATTTTTTGCCGAGAAAAAAAATCAATTAACAAATACCGTACACAAGAACAGATATGAACCCTAAAAAAATGAAGCTTACACTCACCGGAAAATGGATGCAGCCATAGAATTTCCTCCCTAAGTTGGGACCCTTGTGTTTCACAGTTCTAAGGGGAGAAATGTCATTGTGGTGGCATCTCAAAGGTAGACAAACCCTTCCACTTGATGAATTGCCTGAATTGGAGGACGAAATCGCCATTGAAGCAAGGAGAGTGAGAAGTGAGGGAGTGAGAAGTCAAAGAGTGATGAAGTGAGGGATGGGGATTCATAAGAATAAAGGATGGCAGGTCAAAAAAAAAAAAGTAAATGAAAATAAAATTATAAACTAACCGTTACAACTTACAAAGGATTACCTACTGCAGTCAGTCCCTAACCGGTAAGGGTCCACAAATAAAAAAAAACCCAAAGTTAGGTTTATTATATAATAATAGGAAGCTGGGACTATTTTCGACAGACGGCCAAAAGGTGGGACTTTTTCGGGTAAATTTTCCAAGACATTATTATAGCAATTTCAATAAATAAAAATTTGTGAGTTGTCAAAGTAAATCGATTCATGGGGGAATTTACTTGTGAATAATTGTCTCATATAATGTTCGACTCTTCAGCTTCTACTCCAAAAATCAAATCTTCAAGGTTGATTCTTCAAGCATGATGCTTTATTGGCTTCTTGATTAGATTAGAGCCCTAAATTCTTGCTTCTCTATTGAGCTCACTCTCTCTCTTACATACACATAATGACCGTACAGTTCCTCTCTCTTTCTAATGATGGAACAACATTTTTGTTCATCGCATTAAGTACAACCAACCATCCCTTCAGCTCGTGTCAAATCCATGTAATACCCTCCAGAAGAACGTTACATTTAATGAGATTTTACTAGTTTGGGGTTATATAAAGTAGAGGTGCAAATGTGAAGGTCTTTCATCAAAACACCTAATATACATGATTATCTAATATAATTTCCGTGGTAAAAATAATGAGGATTCTATTACATCGCTTTTTCGTTGGAATTTTAAAGTTTTTTTATGAATTATGTGGTATTGGTTGCATTTTTTCTTCAAATTTGTGTTATTTTTTAACAATGTCAAGTTTGTGTCAATTATTATGGTTGAGCCAAAGTATGTTTTCCTAAAAGTTATTGGGAAGAGAAATCGGAGGTATGCTCAAACTTTTGTGGTAAGGGCCAAGGGAGGTAGGTTGGAAATGGGACAGAAAACAATTGCAGTCTTCTAGATTTGATCCATGTTCGTAACGCTACAATCCTGGCGTTTATCTGAAATTACCCATTTTTATCGAAATTCATCATAATCGACGCACTATTGCAACCTATTTAGTACTGATTGCACCTTAAATTCACACCTGATTGTACCTAATCAGACCTAAAACTTACTTTTCTAAAGTAAAAAAGAACACATCCTTAAATCCAATATTTCAAATAAAGTTATCGGGCCAACTCGTAAACACTCCTAATAGCTTAAAAAAAACATGCTTCATCCACATGAACCTTTATTCAAACTCATATTAATTTAGTACCCATCTTTAGTTTTAAAGGAACATATAAATTTTTTTTTTTTTTGAAAAACTAGCTTGTAAAATGTCAAATATCCAACGAAACCCCACTACAAAAATATAAACTTAAAAAATTCTTGAAAAAACGTTTAAAAACCATAGGGATTACCAATTTAGCACTAACCTTCCAAGTCCTACCAACATTACCCCGTCTCTTACGCCCTCCTTCCCATCTAAAACCCCACAAAAGAAGCCCAAAATTTACAATCTCCAATTTTATATCCCCACCTTTGGAGTCTTGGACCCCACAACACTTATATCTTCTTCGTCCAATCAACGCTCCATTCTCCTCCTCATTCTCTCTCATTTATTCCTCTTCTCCACTTTCATACTATATCATCACTTCCATCACTTTTTCTCTCTCCTCAATCATCCCATTTTTACCCACTCTTCAGCTCCAATTTATGACTTAGCAGGTAATATTACTACAACATTTTTATTTATTTATTTATTTATTTCATTGTAATAAATTGGATGAATTTTAATTTGTTGTTTTGTTTGTTGGGTTTTAATCTTCATATTTTGCTCGTGATTTTTTCAATGGCGTCGATTCATACCTTTTCCCACTCTTTTTTTCTATCTTTCAACTGAATTTTCTCTTTCTCTCTCCTCAGATTTTCGTTCTGTTACGGGTTACCCAGAATCAGGTGTGTTTTTCTTACTAATATCTGTATTTTATTTTATTTTTAACAATGTTTTTTCTTTTCAGTTCAAATAATAATTTGGTCAAAGTTTCTGTTTATCTGGGTATCATTTACTTTTTTTTCCTTTTCAGAAATTTTTCAATGATTTCTGTAGAAAGTTTTTTCCTTTTTTGTGTTTAGGTAAAATGGAAAAAATAAGAAAATGATGCTAAAATTAACTTTTTAAAGTGGTATGCCAGTTGAGTTGAGCACTAGCTAATGAATGGTAGGACAAACAATCATTAACCGGATGAAGCATAAGATGTTTGATTAATCTTCCGTTATGTAAATGTCAACTAGCTTAGTTTGTTAAAGTTTCGGAATGTGGTATCCAAGACCTGGAATCAAATCCTGTTTACATCTTTTACTCATGTGTTTCTCTTTACCTAAGAAAAAAATCTTTTTTTTTTTTTTTTGGTTTATTTATTTATTTATAATTTTAATGTTAGGATTCTCACTTCTAACTAAAATCATATAGCTTCTCAAAAATTAGAAAATAAATAATGTTAGGACTCACATTTCAATATAATTAGTAGAAAGCTAGGACTACCAACTACAATGTTTATTGATTATGGTATGCTGCATTAATGATATTAATTAGTTAAAAAAACACATGTAGGTCGTAGGAGTATTTTACTTTTATGTTAAGAAACTGTATTTTTGTCTCTCATGGAAACTGACAACTTTTTGTAACAAGTAGAGTATAATACTACTCCATTCATCTCATAGTTTAGTTCTTGATTCTCATTTTTTATGGAAATTAAGGATAATGGAACATATCGTAATTTGTATTGTATGTTGTACTTGTATTGAAAAGTAAATTTTTCCCTCCTTCTTTTTTCTTAAGAAAAACAACATTATTGAAGCTTTTGGTAAATTATGTTGATTGTTTTAACTGTTAACCAATAAAATTAACTTAAATGAACAAACATAACCTATAGGATTAAAACAAAGTAAACAATTTTTTGAAATATGAAATTTTAGGATTAATAATTATATGTCAAAGAAATTTTAGTTTATGGGAAGTTTGAAAAGTTGTTTGATTGAGTATGAGTAGTAGAAATTTTTATGAGAAGTTCAACTTACATGGAGGGAGCCTATATAATATCATTCCTTCATTTTGTGGGAAATATAACTTTCTATAAAGTGACTTAGCTTGTTTATAAGTCAATTGTAGTCTATCCAAGTCTTCATTTTTTCTACTTCATGAATTTTTGAAATGACTTACCTTGTTTATGTAAGTTGTACAAGTCTTCATTTTTCTACTTCTCATTAATTTTCAATTCCCATATCATTTTCATGTTAATTGAACAAACTTTTACCATTTTTTAATATTTCTTCTATCAAGGCGTTAACATTGACACAATTTTACAACTAATGTGAATTGTGAATGTTTTTGCTGTAAAATAATATACTCCTTTTCACCTGTAAAAAATTGTGATACTATTATTTAGACTAATTACTCTTATATCACACTTTGACCTAGTCATATCACACTATCACTATTAGTAAGATAAAACTAATTATAATTGCCAAAAATAGATTAAAAAATTAGTTTATGAAAAACCTATAAAAAAACCAACAAAGTTATTTTAAAAAAGACTTAGAAGGTTAATAATATGTTTAAATCAAAAGTCTGACAAAAGATTAATTTACCTTAATTATGATTGGATGCAATAATATGTCAAAAAAATTCTAACAGATTGAGTATCAGTATAGAAGCGCGATACAACAGACATTTAAAGGAAAGGAAGAGGAGGTGGTCTTGTTTTTTTGGACTGGATTAATGGAAATTCAGTTCAGTTTAGACAAATTCAATTCAGTTTAGTTTAGATAAATTTCTCCCACAGTTTTAGTTTACTTCGGCCCATTCGGTTCATATCGACCAAAAAAACAAACAATAGTAAATCACTGTTATGCACACCTCGAATTTGAGCTTTGTCCAAGGTTCAAATTCTCATCCCAATAATAAGCCGGGGATACAAAATCATTCAAAAATGCATTATATCATTAACTTAATACCTCATTTTGTAACCTTGTACCAAATTTACCGTTAATATTTATTTGTGACTTTATTAATATACTGCCGTGACTAATTCATGTAAATTGTGTATATGATATAGTGTTGGGTACAGAAGCAATATTAAAGGTCCTATACATGAGGATGGGGATAAGGAGGAGGTTGGCCTGCTGTACGAGGGATAGAGAAATTAGCATTGATTTTGATGAGAATGAACATGACAGTAAGCCCCTCAAACCACCCCCCCTCTCTCTTCCATTTGTTTCTTACATTTTCATGATGCTCTTTTGTAAGAAATACTCTCCGTTTCTTTTTAATTGTTACACTTGGGTCCGTTTCTCCAGAACTTTTTTTATCGATTCGATTCGATTCCTAAATGATAATCATTACTATTAATTAGTTATAATTCAATTCAATTCAATTCAATTCAGTTCAATTCAGTTCAATTCAATTCAGTTCAGTTGTTTTATGCCGAAGAGAACAGGCCCTACACTTTTCACGCATGTCAATGCAAAACTTTGAGGATATATATCTCTAGTTTTGTATTTGTAAAAATTATAAAACGTACATATTAATAATATACATACTAATACAAATCTAACAAAGATCCCACATGACTATGTCCCCCTCTCTCTCTTCCATTTGTTTCTTACATTTTCATGATGCTCTTTTGTAAGAAATACTCTCCGTTTTTTTTTAATTGCTTTACACTTTTCACGCTGACGCAAAACTTTGAGGATATATATCTACAGTTTTGTATTTGTAAAAATTATAAAACGTACATATTAATAAAATACATACTAATACGAATCTAACAAAGATCCCACATGACTATGTTTTTATTCACGTATAAATCACAAATGAGGGTCAAAGTCTTTATTTGTGAATAGTGTAAAATGTCAAAGTGTAACGATTAAAAAAAAACGGAGGTAGTACTATTTGAGTTGTTTCCTCATTAATGCTTGATAGGAGTATATTGTAATGACATGCACCTACCTCATTGTATTGACTGGTTCAAGCGCTAAATCCTTTACCTTTAATGGTCTCCTAGTAATGATAATGCATTTTTAGTGTTAGTTTGTAAGGGAAAATGTCCATGTCATTTTATCCAGAAAATCTTTTGTTTCTTAAAATTTCCTTACCATTTACTTCCTCTGTCTCTTTAATGACTTATTTATTTTTAGCACATATTTTATGGAGAAGAGTCATAAAATAAAAACTCATGTGAGTAAGAAAAGTTACTAAATGAGGAAACGAATCAACTACAATAGAACAAACCAAAACCGAATATAGTTCAACCAAAACGGGACGTAGACAATATACCTATCTTTTTCAATGAATTCAAAAAATGTTCACCATTAATTTAAAATTGTAGATGTTAAATTGAATAAAAGCTGGTGTAACAACTCCAATTTTCAACTAAATAAGCCGATAAGGTATAGTTGGCACCATGTTGTTAAAACAATACAACCCCCTTGAAAGGCTATTTTTCTTTTTGATATGTTAAAATTACAACGTCCTCAACCATGATGTGTTCTATTTAACTTATTTTTGCTTATATGAACTTATTACATCTTATTAGTTCTTATAAAGACTCTTTATAAACTTATCGAACTTATTAATCTTTATTAGACTTATTCCGAACTTATCTAAACTTATTTTTTTAGAATATAGGATTTCAAATAAAGTGAACATAAAATCACAAAGTTTGGGGTGTAGAATTTGAGTGTATAAGTACTAATTTGCCTTGCTTCTAATGGGTAACAAATTAAGAATTAAGAAAGGACCACCAGCAGTGCAACTTCTTACTGATAGTCATAGCAAGCAACAAACCAGAAATTGGGGCCATACACTCACTTTTCTCGTATAACACAGGTCATCATTAACTGATACTGTTATTATAGTAATAAACTCGTACTACCATATAACATCAGAGATTTTTGCCACATTTTTCAAACAAAAGCACCAACATTATTTTGGCTCTAAATAGGGGTGTATTTTTTTGCCACTCTAGTTTGACTTTTGGCATAACATACAAAATTTATTGTCTTAAAGTATGTTTAGTTGGCTAATGTTTAATGCCTACTTTATTGAGCTTTGAAAGAATAATGGCGTTGTTTTCTATGTAAAAAATGTTCGTTAGATATCTAATAAAGTACCTGTAAAGACGACTTTTTGGAGCTTTTGATATTAGGTATTAGCGATAGGGGCTCTTCCTCATTGGTTGCTTGTTTTTGTTTATGTTAGTTCGAAATTTTGAATTTCAGAGTGCATTCTTTACCTTTTTTTTTATTTTATCTACAGTACATCTATAATCATATGGTACTTCTATTGTTTATGCATCTACAGTACTTCCTTTTAAAGCACAAGGTTCTCTCGAAAACAGGGTAAATATTTTGTTGTTAGCGAAAATGGTGGGTTCTACGTCCCGTGCATTTAAAAACTACTTTATAAATTCGTGTTCTCAGATTTAGATATCTAACAATTAGCTATTGAGCTATTCTATTGTATTACTTGATTTCTACAAAGTCCTTGTGGTCACGATATAATCATTATCATTCATTTAGGCAGACCGGTTTGATTTAGTTCATAGCTATTCTAGGTTGAAACTTGAAAGTCAAGTTAGTTAAATATTGACAATTGTTATACTATGGATATTGGACATTGCATAAAGGGGTATTTGGGGATGGACGAATATTACCATGGACATTGACATAAGACATAATTCACTAAATCACCAATAAATTCAATACCATTACAACAATTATTACCGCATAAGAAAACGGGCTGTAATGGTTGATAGTGTAAGGGCAATTCTGCCTATGAAGCTGATCTCTTGTCAATTGAGCAAACTCAGTCTATATATACTTGAGCATCGGTTATGTGATTCTAGAAAGTGGAGATTATGAATATTTATAACTTTCTGAATGGGAATATATTTTGATAACTTATGTTCATCTGTTGTAGTCAAGATATGGTTAAATCATCCAAAGGTAGTGCATTAATTTTCAAAAATATCTTCCAGGAATAATGACATATGATGGTCTGGAGAGTTGCATTATAAACAGTCATTTGTACACAAATGAGGGTACAATCAGTGGGGAGAATGTCTCAGTCTGTCAAGCTGACTCCATCACTGAAGAAGAAACCAGCTGCTCATCAAGTAAAAATACTTTTGGATCTTGCTATTCTGATTGGACGACGAAAAGGAACCAAGAGGAAACAGATGAATGGAGTAGCCCAGAAAGCACAAACCATAATTATGTCAGAGAAAAACCGGATTTTAACACTCAGTTCACTGATGTAGAGGCTATGAAAGAGAAGTTTGCAAAACTTTTGTTAGGTGAAGATGTGACTGGAGGACGCAAAGGCATATCCAGTGCATTAGCAATATCGAATTCCATCACAAGCCTTGCAGGTATTGCTTTGGATATGATTAATTATTCTCTCTGTGATCTTTTCATTCGTATGAATTGCAAAATTTTGTAAATGCAGCATCTGTTTTCGGGGAGTTGTGGAAATTAGAACCTTTACCAGAAGAAAGAAGGGCTAAATGGAAACAAGAGATGGACTGGTTGCTTTCTCCTGCCAATTATATGGTTGATCTGGTTCCTGCTAAGCAAAGTGGTGCTAATGGCCGAAACTTTGAGGTGTCTGTTATTTCTGTATAGTCTTCGAACTATTGTTGTTTAGATGTCCTTTCCTAACTTCTTATAATAATTTGGACATTGGAGCAGATAATGACACCGAAAGCTCGTGCAGATGTGCATATCAACCTTCCTGCACTTCAGAAAATTGACTCCATGCTTATTGTAGGTGAACTATTTATTCCACTAACAAGACGTTTGGTAGCTAGTGATAAATGGTAGTAGTTGGTTATAGTAACGAATTTATATGCAATTTTGTAAAGAATGTCTCATGTCATTGTCCATGGTAATCAACTTCCGTCTTGATTTTGTTCGTAAAGTTTCATTACCACTCAATACCACTTTTTAATGGTAATGGGAGATGTATGAAGAAAAACAAGGTATATGGAGATGGACAAACATTACACTAGACATTTGCATGAGAAAATTGCCTATAAACTCATTATCATTAATACTAATCATTACCACTTGCCAAATGGGCCTTAAATGTGAAATTGTAAGGTTATGCTTTGAGGAACATTTACCATCAATGAGAGAAATGAAAGTTCTTTATTTTCCAATTTTTGCTTTAACATCAAACATGAAATTGATTTGCATCAGGAATTTCTGGATTCGATGGTAACCACAGAATTTTGGTATGCTGAAGGCAATAGCCGGAAAGAAGGAAGAGGAGGGAGTGAAAGGCAGAGCAAAAGGTGGTGGCTTCCATCTCCACGAGTCCCAGCCGGTGGTCTCTCTGAAATTGCCCGAAAGAAGTTGCTCTCTCAGGGTAATATGGTCCTTCAACTTTTCAAGGCTGCGAAATCCATCAATGAAAATGTCTTGCTAGAAATGCCAGTGCCTAAAGACATTCAAGATGCACTCCCCAAGGCAAGCCTATTATATTTACTTCTGACCATTAGACATCGTAATAATAAGTTAGCCAAATTTTGTCATGAAAAACATTTGTGCTAAATGCAGTCTGGTAGAGCTAATCTGGGGGAAGAAGTGTACAAAGTAATAGCATCAGGATCAAGCTCAGCATCGGAGATTGTCGATTTCCTGAAACTGGGATCTGAACACGAGGCTCTTGAAACTATCAATAAGCTGGAAGCTGCAGCATTGGCGTGGAGAGAAAGAATCAAAGAGCAAGTTAGTAGTACCAAGACTCTCACCAGAACATCCTGGCCCTTCATGAAGGAACCAATTCCAGAGGTGAATAAGGTGGAGTCGCTATTGTTACGTGCAGACACACTTTTGTATCAATTGAAGATGAGATATCCGTGCCTTCCTCACACGTTTTCAATGTCACCAAAATACAGTACGGCAAGGTTAGTAATAACTGAATGTACTATGCTACATAGTAGAAATTAGAAACCTTACGATTTTAGATTTTCTTTAGATTAATTGACAACTTTCTGTTTCTTACTGCACCATCATTGTAAAAGTTTGATTCTTATTCTGGCCTCTCTAATTGACATTTTTCCTCAGGATATTGGGCATTCAATTCTTGAAGCATATTCCAGAGTTCTTGGAAACTTGGCTTACAGCATACTGGCAAGGATTGGAGATATCCTGCAAGAAGATCACTCGAGCAATCCCAATTCCCCGGTGCCAACATCCTATTTTTCATCAGGATCGAGTCTAAATGGAAGATTAGGTAGCCCCATTGCCAACCCACGTATAAGGCATTCCCTTGTGGAACGAATGAATAAGTCAGATGGCTACTTCAGTGATTCAAACCCAAGCAGAAGTTCTGATTCAGAGATTTCATCTAGTACTGAAGCAAAATCAAGCTCAGTTACTGCAACACCTAGTTCTAGCCGTATCTGGTGCATTGGTAAAGACGCATACAGCAATGCTTCTCCAGGTAGTTCCTCTGCATAAGTCTACTTTTTGGTGGCTTCCCTGTATATTAGTACGACTTTTGTTCTATTTATTGTAATTTGTTTCTCTAATTCTTGACAAAACAATCATATTGGAGGTTAATATCTTGTATGCGGAAATTTAGTATATAGTAGTATTAAACATAGATCAAGGCATATAGAATATTGTGCTTCTTGATATGATGCCTTCAATATTTTGGTTTTGCCCTTTGTTTAACCCAATTCCTGTTCTACTTTGAAACTTTTAAAGTGATCTTGATTGTTTAATCATATTTCTTTTTTCGTGTGTACTCTTTATAAAGTTTATATCATCCCCAGCTGCATCTGTTGGGATGTATAGCGCTCTAATCCTAGTTCAAGTCATTTAAAGATTTTGAGTGTCTCTTGATAATTTGTTATTACCATTTTATGAAAACTCAATCAACATGGATTTTCTGTTTGGGGTACCAAATTGGGTTTTGGGTTAACATCTGATTATTGAGCTTCGTGTATAGTTCTTGCATGAGTTGAGTATTACCTTCTTAGTGTATGTTAATCACCTTCTCATCATGCTCTCTTGGTACTAGTTTCATGCTATACTTGGCTCTAATATGTAGACATAATCCTCATAAGACTCATAAGTGATTTGTTAATAAGTGTGCTAATTTTTCTGCACTTTTTTTTTGGTGAAATACGGAAGCTTAGATTAAGAGTTAATGGCTAAAAGCCTTAGTACAAATTCGTCTTATAAGTTCAAAATATAACTAGGGGGTTGGGGATAAGCCTAGTTACATTAACATCTAAGTTGTCTTTACTTCCTTCCTTTGCCATCCTATATTCCTATCCGCGACTTGATTGAGCTTCCTTGGGCAAAATTGGACCTTCATCCCTTGGAGGCATTTGCTTTGAACCCTGCATAACATAGCGATAATGTCAATGGTGGGATTTATGTTCTGTTGCTGCTGTAGGAGGTTTGCAGCCTTCTTGCAATCTGTGAAGATACTTGCGTGAGTAGCTCCTTGCTCTTTGGCTATAGTGAGGCCCCAAAGTATCCCCATTACTTCTGCATGAATACTATTATTTGCATAGACCTGGCTTTGGAACCCCATTACCCAAGTACCTGCATTGTCAAAAAGCACACCTGCAACAAGAGAAGGGGAGGAGAGATTCACAAAGGATGCGTCAACATTTATGCTTAACCAAGGTGGGCTTGGGATTAAAATCTGAGGGAGGGGAGTGAGATTGACAATTTTTCTGCACTTAAATGGTGTAAACACTCCCTTCGTTTCAAATTATAAGGCATATAAAGCACTTTTATGCATATTAAGAATTTAGTTAGTTTTAGTTAGATTTGCATAGATAATAAGAATTAAACATTAAATATTGTATTGATAATAGAAAATAACCTATAATCTTATCTTGATAGTATAAAATTGCATTTAATTTTACATTGGTAATTTAAAATGCCTTATATTTTGAACAAAAACTTTTAGCTAAAATGCCTTATAATTTGAAACAGAGGGAGTATTTAACATTGTCAAATTTAAGCATGATATGTCACCTCCTTGGCTCCTCACATTCTCAAAATTACATTCTCCGCTTCTCAAACTTAGATGCTTTGTATCTTCTCATGTTTGTCACATTATTCATTAACTAACTTTGACAAACTTTCTCTCACCATTATACAAGAAAAAACACAGTATAGTGGGATTTTGTTAAATTAGTCTCAATGCGAGAATTCTAAATATCAACTTTTCTACTTTTAAAATATCAAAAATATTATAATGTAAAAATGTCCAAAGAAGTGTGGTGGAGTACGTAAAAAGCAATGGTGCAACTAAAAAACAGAGGAATTAAGAGAAAAGAAGCGTTTGGCATTCAATAAAATTATAAAAACTTATATTTCATCCAATATGTTTTAAAGACATAGGGAATTGGCAGGAGAATTTAGGAGAGAAGAGAGATAGAGAGAAAAAAAAATAGGGATTCATGTGATGAGGAGAGAGATAGAGAGAAGTAAATGCCAAATAAAGTAACGTTTCATTTATTTTGAAATGGCCTAAATGAGAAGTGTTTCATTTATTTTAGAACGGAGGAAGTACTACTCTTTGAACATTTTATTTGCCAAAAATGCCTAATACATAACCATTTGGAACATTTTTTTGTTCAAGATAAGTTTTGGTGGTATATAAAGCAAAAACAATGTTCCTTTTAGTTTTTCTTAATGTATAAGTATTTTTATGCTTTTAGTTTTTAGTTTTAAAACTACTCTGTGATAATATATTTTTTTGTTCAAGATAAGTTTTGGTGGTATATAAAGCAGAAAACTTTTGTAATATATATATATTTTTAAAAAAGTAGTATACAAATACCCAACGAATAACCTGAGTATCAATATATTATCACAGTTTTTGGTTTCAATATACTCCCTCCGTTCCTTTTAGTTTTTCTTATTTGAAATCTTTTTTAGAGAAAAAAAATCAAAATAGGAAGAATAAAGAAAAACACATGATCTCTCTATTTACCAAAAAAGAAAAACAGAGGATATTTTAGTGATTTACCGAATAAGGCCCTGTTCAACTTATTTTCAGTCTTGATCTAAAAAGAAACTTATTTTCGATCTTTATAAGAAAAAAAATTTAGTTAAGATAAGTTCAAATTAGATTATGACTAATAATGTCTAATAAGTTTAGTTCAACAAAAATAAGATTCAACACATAATAAGGACTAATAACTTTAGATAAGTAAAAATAAGTTTGAACAGAAGATGGCCTAAATTTTCCAGTAAAAAAAAGGCCTAAATTTGTAGTTTGTACTTTGTCCTACCTAGGGGTGGCAATGAGATGAGACAACTCGCGAGCTAATCGAGATCGATTCGGTCAAAACTCGATCAAAACTCGACTCGAGTGAGCTCGAATCGAACTCGAGATGTTGGTGAGTCGAGTTGAGCAACTCGATACTCGACTCGAAAACTCGTGAGAAGCTCGAATACCAATTATCAATAGCAAAATACCTAAATTCAACATTTTTTTACCTTATTGTTGCTTTTAACATGAGACACTTACAAGCTACTCGAAATCTATTTGGTCAAGTTTCAGGACAAAATCGGTGGCCAAAACTCAACTGGTGAAATTTCGACTCAATTCAAACTCGAACTCAGACTCGACTCGCATCATTGCCACTCCTAGTCGTACCAACTACCAAGTACCAACTAGAAGGAACCCTTAAAAATCATCATATTTGTTTCACCAACACGGCAACACCCACACAAAAGAAGTGACAAGAACAATCTGAAATGGGTTCATCCAAGTTCATGCGCCCAAAACAAGAAAAACATGGCGGAGTTGGAGAAGATAATGGAAACTTAGTAAGCTCTGACCTTTACGTTGCTAATTGTGGGCCTGCAGTGGGTCTCTCATACGAGGTCATATCAATGGCGTTCACCCAATTTGGAGAGGTTAGAGGTGTTTACGCAGCCGATGACACCGACACTCGAGTTATTGTCTCATTTTCCGATGTGGGTTCTGCTCAAGCTGCTTTTGATGCTTTTAATGGTCGCCATTGTTCGCAGCTTGCTGGTCGCTTTTTGCATATGCGCTACTCCGTGCCCAGGCCATCTTTGCCGGTACTTGTGAAGTTTCTAATTGAATTTTGTTTGCTGAATGTTGATTAGTTGAGATGCTTTGTGGTATTGTTTTTTATAAGTTTCATTTGATTAGCTTGTTAGAAAGAAGTTTTTTTTTTTTTTGATTAATTGTGGGTTGTCCGGTACATCATATGCCAATCAAGTAGCATTTTCGTATATATGCCACTAGATTTAGTGGTAGCCCGTTGCCGAAAAAATTAATCTTGTCTGTGTTCTCTTCTATGTTGATCGGAGATACAGATAAAGTGTCTACTCGGATATAGGTGTCCAGGTGTATGACTCGGCTGTTTTGTAGAAAAGGTCAAGTTTTTAGTTTGAAATGAAGTGTCCAAGTGTCATGTCGTGTCGGACAGGAGTTAACGACCCGGCATGATATGTGACTTTTGAGGTAAATGAAGGTGTTGAAGTAATATAGGTTCTCTTCACCTTGAAGAAAAATATTCAGGTTTGATCACGTCTGATCAGGGCTGATTAGGTCCAATTAGGAGTGAACATAAGGTGAAATCAGGCTGATCAGGTCCAATCAGGTGTAATAACTAATAAGTTCAGTTTAGATAAATTCAGGTGAAGAGAACGAACCCCCTTGTCGTAGAGGTCAAAAACTCTACTACTTAATATAAGTGGGCATTTTATTGATTTGCAAGTTATGTACATCTGGGAGATGTGGTAATTTCCCTTTCTTCTTTTGGTGGAGTTGGTATGTTGGCTGGGAGCCTGTGAGGCTGAGAGTAGTATATTGGGTTTGGCTTATCTTTGTCGAGTTTTACAGTATGTTTAGATTCTTCAATGGATTCTGTGTGTTTGTTGGTTGGTAATTCAGGATCTGGTTTTCCTCATCCTACTCTTTGTGTCACATGAAAACAAATTTGATGTTACTTTACAAAATATTATATTATTTGTTTGCTTAATCCTCTCTTTTTCCAGTCTTTTTGAGATTGTAGGTTTGTGAATGTGTAGTTGTGGTGGGGTTGGAGGCAGTGTTACCTAATTCGCTATCTAATTCGCCTTTTGAATTCGCCAATTCGACCAAAATGGGCAAAAAATGAACCAAAACCGACCATAATTCGCTTTTCTCAATTCGCAATTCGCGGGGGAATTAGGGAATTATGTAAAACTGGTTGGAGGTTTGGTAATGCAGGTGTGTCTGTTTTGGTGAATGAGAATTGAGTGGGTGTGGGTGTATGGATGTATAATGTATGTTTGAGATGGATGAAACTATGCCATGACGAACATATTTCATTTTGAATTGAAGCCTGAAGTGCATATTTTTTCAGATACGTGACCGTGATTTCGTGGATGTATCTTTGACTGCTGAAGAGCTGAATATACCTGGCCTTCACTTGTTTCATGACTTCATTACTCCAAAAGAAGAGGAGGTTGGTAATTTCACAACTTTGAAACATTTTAGAAAAGGCATGGTAAAACTGGTTTAGTACATTCACTAATCATTTATCTCCTAGGAACTACTTGCAGCAGTTGATTCCAGGCCGTGGATAAGTTTAGCAAAAAGAAGAGTTCAGCATTATGGCTATGAGTTTTGTTATCAAGTTAAGTATATATTCAGATTTGACTAGAAAAAGTTACTCATGTTGCTGAACTTTATAGTTGTTGCTAATGTGGAATTTATTAGTCATAAATTTTGGTCACATCTTTCTTCTTTTTGTCCTTCTTAAGCATCGGTAGTTGAGTATGTATGAATTATGATGACTAAAAAAAGCTAGACAAGAGTAGATGAACTAATGTAAAGGTTTATGCAAAGAAAGTATTTAACCTATGTCCATGTCTTCTTTCTGTCATACTTATGAGTATGTATGATGACTAAAAAGTACTTTAAACATATGTTAAGAATGTTTTAGTTAATTCAACAAACTAATACTTTAATTTTTGCCTTTTGGGTAACAGACAAGGAATGTTGACACAACAAAGTCTTTGGGTGGGCTTCCATCATTTGTTTCACCTGTGCTCGAAAGAATCTCAGCATCTTCTCTTGATGATGCTGCAATTATAAACTTGGACCAGCTAACAGTATGTTCCAACCATCAACTATTTTCAGTTCGGACTTCCATTTTGATTGCTTTACTTCAAGTCCTGGGGCATATTCTGCAGGTTAATGAATACCCACCAGGGGTGGGCTTGTCCCCTCATATCGACACTCATTCAGCATTTGAAGATAAGATTTTCAGCCTTTCATTAGCAGGGCCTTGCATTATGGAATTCAGGAGATATCAAGGAGGTAATTGGCAATCTGATTCTGATCCTCCAATGAGTGAATTTATGCACAAAGGCAGTCCGGAGGAGTTCAGAAATTTCTTAAGGAGAGCTATACATCTACCCCCACGGTCAATTCTTCTATTATCAGGAGAGGCACGTTACGCATGGCATCATTACATTCCACACCATAAGGTATCCAACAAATTTAATTTACTAATATGCTGTTGGAGTTTCCATTGTAAAATCAGTTGATGTCACCTGGAAGGGTCGTCGTACTTTTATTCAGTGATCTTCTTATGTATCCTGTTGTGGTGAATAGGTTGCATATGAAGTAAATTTTTCTTGGGCCACCATGTAACTCTTTTTGGGAATCTCAGATTGGGTGACTGCCTCGATTAATTGCTCTTGCTGACACTGAGCTAACGGCTTTGAACTGTGGTTGGTTGGGGGGGGGAGCTGTTGGTCAAGACAACAACATTGACCTCACAGTGAGATGATCACTTACAGTGTGAATAATAAATTTTGGATGGGCAATACTTGCCTTTGTGAATGGTCTAAACTTTATATGTACTCATTTTCAAATTTTCAATACAAGCTACAATCTAAACAGTAATCACAGCTTTTTTTGTTCAAACAGAAAACTAAGTTTCTGAGCTCTACAAAATTTTGCTAGTTGATCCTTCCCTTTGCTAATGCCTCATCCAGTTTTAGTGCTGGACAGACTGAAAAGGCTAGCCTTTTTGTAGCAATGGAAGTTCCCACTTGAAGGCAATTGATATAGTTCTCTTGAGTTGTATTTCCTTTTGTTGACATCCGCTAGATTCCAGCAAGAGGTAGTAATTTGCAATTTTGTTTTGAAAAGGTTATAAGTTACAAAATGACCTACTGAATAGGTAGTAATTGATAAATTTTCCTTTCATTTTTACCCAGTTGCATACAGCATTGTTCAACATGTTTGGGGACATCTATTTGCCTTGAAAGCTGAATCTAGTAATTGAAATTTTTTGTTGGATGCAATATTTGGAAATAAGCATATGGAAACCAGTATCCTAACTCATTTATGTTGTTTACAGTAAGACCAGAAACTAATGTATGGACCTAGTCCTTTTGCTAATTAATCCAACATGTGCTAAATGCCTTTGAATCTATTCTTTACCAAAATTCCTTTCCTGTCCTCGATGTCTGTGCTCTTCTGTCTCAGCTTCTGCAAAAACCTAATTGTTTTTAAGCTTACGTAGAAGTTATAATACTTTCCTTGAATTCCATAGATTGATAATGTGAAAGACAACCTGATCCGGAGGGCCTCAAGACGGGTTTCTTTCACTCTGCGCAAGGTATATCTTTTTCTCTTTTCTTTGATAAGGTTGTCCTTGTTTCCTATTGCATTTTGGTATGTTTGTTGCTGTCAAAGCACATGATGCGTCCCTTTTCTGAAATTACTGTTTTGCCTTCTCCTTCATTCAAACCGTGAAAGTTTTCTGTATTACTTCTTGGGATATGGAGAATTCTCATGATTTGGAAAGTATCCAAGTATGCCAAAGATTATTAGTTTCCTAATACTAGTAAAATTGTATTTAGGTAAGTAGATATATCTTGGCATGTATCTAGGATTACGGTTAACTTGGGGAGCATGTTGTATATTCCTAATAAGATTATGTTATTTCTGGTTGACTATAAATATATGTCATGGGATGGTAATAATGAAAGGGTGGTGTGAGAAAGCCAAGATGTGAGTGTTGGGGTGAAACTCAAGTGAGGGATCGGGTCAAGGGGCTCTTGGGTGATCAAGGGGGATCCAAGTTCTAGAGTGATTAGGTTAATTTGCGGGAGATCTTGGAAGCCTTGTAAAGTCACCGTGTCATACACATCAATGAAAGTCCTATTGATTGTTTGGATTTTCATAAATCTTGTGTATGTTCTGCGCTATTATTGCTTGCGAATGCATAATTGAGTAGGCCACCAATCCTAACACTACTAAGTCACCTCCTTTGTGTAACTTACTTTTTAACTGAACTAGATGAAAATATCTCAGTTGACAACATGAAGTGTTGTCTTGTAAGACTTGCAGGGCAGAACTTATACTTTGTCCTTTCTTCTTCGGTTTATATTTTACAACTTTTTTTGGGGATGAAATGTTCATGAATTACAAATAATTTCCTACTATGATGGTGAGAAGGCATTTACCACCAGATCAATAGCCACATGACTGCCACTTCTAAGCCAAACAACTATATATCTTTTCTTTAGAGCATTACACCATTATTATGGAGACAGTTTTTAAGTTAGTCCAACAAGCCGGTTCTGGCTGTCAACATGTCTCATCTATTTCACAATGCCCGAGAGCTTGACAGCACAGTTATCGACACAGGCTGTGAAGTCTCAACCGTCAAGATGGTCTAATGGACTAGTGAATAAAGGGGTGGGAATAAATGAGGAATAAAGGAAGTAAGAAAATCACTAGAGAAAAATAAAGTTGTGTGACCAACGGTGGAAGTGAAGTCACTTGAATTTAACCTGTTTGTATTCCTGAGAATTGTACTCATACCTTCAGGGGACTCATAACATTCTAAGAAATTTCGACAAATTAGATGATAATTACTCCAGATATTGAAAGCTTAGAAGACCAAGTGGTTTACATTGTCTGTTGAACTAGCTTGACTTCTTTCAATGCTCCAAAGCATCAAGTTATAGAGAAAGACGAGGACAGCCATGGTATCAGAAGCTTAGATTTCAAATAGCCAGAAACCTTGAGTGCAGCATTTGATTGTTAAGTTGGAGTCTGGTCCCCTGGTTGCACTTTTTGATGGCCACTTGTTGTGCATCTGAGTAAGAGTTCAAAACAACATGGGAAACGAAAAAAAACCATCTCTAATCATATGCTAGTTGACCCTTCTTGTTACGCTTGTAATAACCAAATTTATTATAATGGAGGGAGAGCAGGTGGAGTAAGAAAAGGTGTGGAAAACATATGAAATTTAGAAGCTAGAATTATGCGGTCGACATTGGTTGATGATTAGGTAAGCTTCGGTGCTAGTGAAGGAGACTAGGGGAGAGATGGTTCTATATAGTGGAGGACCACCTGCTTTCTGGACTGTTGTTGAAAGTGAGTTTATACCTGAGTATGGATGGAACTTAGCTTTGCAATATATTCTCTCTCTCCTAGCACATGGGGGTCGTTCTTTTTTTATCTCTCTCCCCTTCTTGGTCCTTGTGCACATTTCAATGTTGCGCGTATTAAAAACGGAGGAAGTAGGAATATATCATCATCATGGACCTTTGTAGGTTGTTTTATTTAGAGGGCCCATAATAAATTTGTGGTAAAGGCAATGAATTCATTGATAAATTTGAAAAGATAGTCTCGTCCCAATGTCTATGGTAATGTTTGTCCATCCACAAGTACCTCCTTTACTTCATAAAATTCCATGGTCAGTTTAGATGTGGTATTGAGTGGTGATGGAACTTCCTGAAAGATAACACATGTTTGTGGATGAAGTTCCATTCCCATGGACATTGGCACTGGGATTATCTTTACAAAATAACATATATTCATTACCAACTGTTATTAGTGGCTATCAAATGGGTTCTAGTAACTTCCGCATTTGTTTGCCATGTATTGTGTTCTATTAGTGACTGGTTATAGTTCTAACTGGTTTGCGCAGTTCCATGGCATAACCTTGTAGAAAATGCGTTTCTTTTAATAATTCAGGTCAGAACAGGACCTTGCTGCTGTGAGTATGGTCAGTACTGTGATTCTCGGAGATAGAGATTCAGTTCAGAGTGATTATTAACATGATGTGACAGCTTAGCAACTATTCACTGAGAAGACTGCATTGGTGATGTCAGTTTTCTTACTCTTGGTTCCATCTCGTCGTTTGTCAAAATTGGAATTTGCGCTAGTAAAGAGATTTGGTAACTTTGAGATCTATAATCTCACTCTTTATATTCCAGTCACTTGAAAAGGAGTTATATAGGATGTTTACGAAAATTGAAATAGAAGACGCACTCCTGCAAAATTTTCATCAAGTGTTTGTGATGCTTCAGGACATGGCTGTTTTCTGTTTTGGGACGAAAGATTAGAACTTGGGAGCATTAGCCACAAAATATTGAACATGGTTAGTTTGGAAGGTTAGAATTTAGTTTGATTGCTGTTTCTCTTTGAATTGATCGAATTCCAAAGATAGAGCTAAGATTGTATAAGAGGCAGGCTCTCAGTTGACATATTTCCATATGTTTATTATTCCATTGAACTCTTTGTGGTTCCAAAGGAAAGTAGAATTGAAGCGCTGCAATTTGTTGTGCTGACATAATAGAAACATGGTATAAGATACTGATTTATCAAGAAATGGTCCAGGTCCAGGTAGGTCTGTATGAGTATCACAAAATGATGTAACACCGTTTTTAGTTTGTAAATTGCTGTCGCTGCTTTATTGATGATGCTGAGAAATGCTGTCTGATCTCTATATTTTGTATCTGCAAATTCAAACTATTGGCTGCTCTTTTAAAGCCAAGTCAACCACAAAACTTGAGCAATGTCTTGATTTCCTCAGATACAGTTTTAGAAGAAACCAATTCAATATAATTTGGCACCATTGGTGGACAAATAGGAGGTTTGATCAAAAAGAACCAGCGGCCAGCGTAAACTGCCGATGGTTCTGCGAGATCTCGAAGTAGTAGTCTGATTAATCTGATTTAGTCTTCAATTTGCTAAACCAACATGTTATTAGCTGTAGGGTGAACGCTATTTATAGTATGATTTAGTCTTCAACTTGATAAACGGACATGCTATTAGCTGTAGGATGAATGCTAACTCTATCGGTAAATTTGGTACCTAATTGTTTGTATGATTGTCCTATTAAGCTTCCTTTAAGACCCTGTTCTTTTATAACCCTAAAAAGCCATAGTAAAATATTATGCAGAATTTCTGTTTCCTCTCAAAAAAAAAAAAAATATTATGCAGAATTAGTTAAAGTTTCAATCAGTAAAAGCATCAATCAATAAAATTTAGTAGCTTCATACTTCCTCGATTCCGAATAAGTGAAAGACACTCATACAATATTTGCTTGAAATCAATTTTAATTAGTAAAAATTGACAATAATCATTCGATTTCCGCAAAAATTAAGTGGAAAGAAACAGGACTCAGCCGTACATTCTATTTTCGCCAAGTCCATATTTTCCAAGTTTTAGCATATGGCCAAGCAAGAATAGGCCGGGCGTTTTTTTCATATATAGCCAGGCGCAAGTCTCCCAATATTAAAAAAAAGGGGAAATATAAACAAGATGCAGAGCCCGAAAAGCCGGAGTCCAACAAAAAACGGTTCTCGCGACGTTAAGTCGGGATCCAAGCATAAGTTAATACCGTTGATTTCATTGCATCATATTTTCAATATCAACTAGTTATTAGGCCGGGCTATGCCCTGGGGTAAAAAAAAATTCATTTATTAATATTGTCTTTTAAAATGATAACACTAAATACAACTCAGTGCAGTGGTTAAAACTTTAGTGTATTGAACTTGAGGTCACGGGTTCAAAACCTATACAATGCAATTTCTAATTTTTTTATTGTACATGGATTACATGAACTAAAACTTCCTAGGAGACGATTTCCTGTTTAGGAACGCCTTTTAATATATTTATATAGATAGCCCCCATAGTATATGAATTTGCAAGTACGGTTGTCGCACGTAAGATAAACGTGTTATTTTCGCAGGGAAATATCCCAAATGATGATGTGAAACCTCATTCTGGGATGTAAGATTCATAATAATGCTGACAGTTTCAGGACTAGTTAAGTAGGAAGACTAGGAACTGGTTTTGAATAGTTTGCATGGTTACGCCCCTAATCACCAGTGGATGCAGACAGAAGTTGGATCACAAGCGACTTTGGATGATCCTTGCGCCCTACATTCATAGTAGGTTAACATGCACAATGAAAGAAAATTCACACAACAAAAATGCAAAGCCAACAAATTATCGGTAGTCCCTTGGAATAGCACTAGATAATGTGCCACAAGTACCATCCCAACTTCATTCCCTGGAATATACTTTCACATCACTTTGAACTACATCAACTTTGCAGCAATGTACAAATCATACCATGTTTCTCACCAACTCTGAGCTCGCTGGCATGCATTGACAGCAAATTCAATGGAGAAGCTCCAAGCAATTCAGCACAAGTTAAGCAGCTTCTTGATGACATCCATTTTCTCCTGAATAACAATGAATCCATCACATCAGGTCAACAAACAGTAATGGTCAAAAGATTGAATATGTCGTATGTCATATAAAAAAAAAAGGAAAATTGAATGTGGGTCATATTTTGCAGATGAGCAAGCATCTCAGAATATCTGCAAGGTACCTTAAGATGCATCAACAAAGGCAACTCAAGTCAACATAGGTAACTCAAATCACACCGTAACAAGTTCATGCAAAATCAAACACAATTCATTGGCTTTTTTAGTCTCTTGTGCACTATCATACCAAGCTTATATCTGTCAATCTTACCCCCTAAAACTTAAGGCTATGTCCTCTTCACCTTATAAATAACTTATTTTAAAAGAAATAAGTTCACAAGTTCCAATATGGACTTCCCAAATTCAATTCATAACTACAATAAGTTCAGATAATTTAAGTTCAAATAAGTTAAATTCAAATGAAGAATATACACCCTGAAGGAAACCGACGTATTCATTCTTGTATTGGGTTATTTTTGTCTGGTTTTGACAACTTTAAATATAGGTGTTTCCCTATGTGCTGTGAAGTCAGAATGATAATAGTCATAATACTCAGTGCATAGAGCTATCCTGGGCATTAGATGATAGGAACTTGGACATGGCGCACTTGGGGGAACACATTACTACAAGTGTAGTACAGTACAATCTCATTGCCAATACAATTTATATAACTTACATGAAGTTCAGAGTACTGGATTAGAACATATCAGGGCCTTACAGAACTAGAACAGGTGAGTAACATCATGGGTTTTGACGCTCAAATATGGCTACAAAGTAACTTGAAATATAGTCGGTAATGAATGAGAATAGGAAGTGCAAAGAGAGAAAGCTTAAATTGATTACACATGTTTTCATACTGGTCATGACTCATGCATGATTAAAAATGGTGGTAAATATACGCAAGTTCTCAGTTTCATGCTATATCATTCCCGCATAATCATGAAAGTGCCATGTTGGTACTTGGTAGAATAATTAAAAATGTGTTTCTGCAAACTTTTGTACTATATATTGTCTGCTTTCAAACTTTGTTTAAAATAAAAAAGAAAATCTTCTAGATCAGAGAGGAGAGAAGAATACATGAGAGGACAGATGGTCCTCAAATATAAACAATATGACAGAAAAATGGATATAATTCGAGATCCACCGAGAGTGTGTTTTTCCAGATCATGTCCATCAAAACTATTCCAGAATCTGAATTATCTAACTGCATCTCCAAGTTTTCCTTCCTGGAATAAGTTCAGATGTCAACCTTAGTTACTTCCGTTAGATAAACTAGCTTCAAACCCAAATTATCAGGAATATCTACCGTCTGGACAACATTCTCTTTACTACCAAAACTCAAACTTCCAACCCTGTCGAACCAGTAGATTCCAATTTGCCTTTGCACCATTTATGCCCTGAAAATCCAAATTTTCATAACAATGCCATGCAATTAGTTGCAAGTCAGCTTCTTTGATTATATGAGCGCCTTGCAGATTAACGGCTGAATTTTCAGATATAGGGGATCACTTCACCGATGTTCCATCTATTACAGTTTTTCCCTAATCCTCCAGCAATAAAGCCCCGCCTTTCAATCAGGTATTCCTGATAAGAGCTAAAAATCTCAATAAAAATAAGGGAAAATTTCATAAAACTACCTTTTATAATCAATTTTTTTCAAAAAACTACCTTTTAAAAATTTTCTTTCAGAAAACTACCTTATATAACAAATTTGTTTCAATATACTACCATTTTACCATAAATGGGGTTTAATCAGTAATAATTAAGTCACCGTAAATTGCTATTCTTTCCTCCCCTATCGTTTCTCTCTTCTTTTCTCGCTACTCCATCGGCAGCAACACCTAGGGCGATTGTCATTTATTGATTGGTATTAAATATAAACATAACATGGTAGTATATTGAAAGGAATATGCTATATAAGGTAGTTTTTTGAAAGAAAATTTTTAAAAGGTAGTTTTTTGAAAAATATAAAAGGTAGTTTTTTGAAATTTTTCCTACAAATAATGCCTTTCGGTTTGGGTAAAATATAAGCTTAGAGTCAGTTTACAACCAAGAATATGCAAAAAACCCAGAGCTATCTTAATCTTGTTTGCTTCTTCCAACAACGATTACTTGGCGAAACTTGGTCTTATTATTTCACAACAGTTGTCTTGTCACCAGAACCCAGATTTGTTTGCCTAGAGCTGTGAAAATCATTTTTTTAACCTTCCACAGTTCTGGACTACCCTGGCCCATCCTGACAAAACTCACACTTATACTGCATCCCACCTACAATATTCCCAATACAGTAATATGCACAGAGTTCGGTAGTCCATTGGAATTGGATCTAAGAAGTTAGGGAATGACACCAAAAGAATATCATATTTAAGCTTGAACCTGAAACCTCCATGGCTTTGGGAAAAAGCCTTCAATATTCTCAAATTGCACAGAGCCACTAAGGTTATAAAAAAAGGGTAATTGAGAGAATAGAGATACAGATCAGATGGTTTGGGGGAGGGGGGAGAGAAGAAAGAAATGAGGAAATTAAGAAAAGGCAATCAAGATTTCTACTTATTTTAGTCTTCTCACTTTATTTGTTTGCACCAATTTGGGGGTAATATGATACAGGAATGTGAAGGTAAATCTTGTTAAGAATTTGGGCTAGTGGTCAATATAATTACTTGTCATAAATTAATTTTAGTATGTCTATGAATAATGAGTACGAGTATATAGAGATCAGATTTTTCTTGTAGCTTAAGGCTTCATTCTATTCACAAACAGTTGTTAGTGGAGATTAATTCACATCAACTAGATATAGAAGCCATATTACCACAAAGAACAGAGATGTGATTGCAGAAGAGTTCTAATGGCTAAATAAGAAACTTCGACTTCAGGTAAGTGACAGTTATAATATAGCAGGGTTCAAACAGCAAAAATCATGTTATGGAGTGCAATCGGCAAAAGCTTGTTTACCTTACTTAAAAAAAAAAGAATTCATTCATTCTTCTGTCAAAAGTACAAGTCTCAATCTAAATCCAATAAGTTTGGGGGTAGAGAAACCAGGATGAAGATAAAACTTGGGAGTTGAGGGGGAGGGGGACATGACTACCTACTACAACTAAGCTGTATTTTTTTCTTCTATCACAAACTCAGGTAAACCTTGGTGTACAGCACCCATGATGCATAGTTAAAGCTAAAATATCTCGGATACAAATAACTCTCTAAAATGCTCGGAAGAGGTTAGATGCCCTAAGAAGCTAATATTCAGTATTAAGGACTATGGTCAATAGCTAGATTGCTATGACTCACCCTAGGCCACCTGTACTATTGACTTACAAGAGAAAGAACAAGGGCAATAAGAGAAATGATAATGCTGAGCTGGGGAATATTCACAGCAGTGCTGAGCTGGGGAATAGTCATCATAGTACTGAAAATATCTGACCTCTTCTCAAAGGGGCAAGCTTGTCTTTTACTAGTAATTCTGTTTTGAGTGTGTGCTTTTGTAATAAAAGGGGTACTGTAGAGAGTGAGAGAATCATCCAGAAAAAAGAAAGAGAAAGGAACCCTTGGGAGAGCTCTCAAGCTCTCGAATGTTGAGAATTGTATGAATTGGTGGTGATCACTTTAATAGAATCTTATCTTCCTTCCTTGGCCCCTAAATTGCTGTTGTTAGTCTTGTTTAGATCTGAATTCATAGCATAAATATACCATGATACCAAACAAAAATATAATGCCTATCCAACAGTCCAAGTCTAACTCAATATTGATCATTTGGTTTCAGTTACTTTGCTGTTGTGCATTTAAAATCATATTCAAAATCTAACTTGGATCAATATTCAGGGCAGGTCATTTTTTGTTACTGTGAGGAATATAAAGAATACTTACCATGCATGCTTTTGATGAAATAGTTCAACTCTGTGAAACAATATGTTCTCTGGACAAAAGGAGATGGAAGCTGATACACAAAGAACGAAAAATGGCGATGATCAGGATCATTTTTTGGCTTTGAAGTTTCAACCATTCTTATATGCTCGCCCCTGTCAAAACATGGATCTGCATTTTGACCGGCAACAGATAAACCACAGTCCCAGGCCACATTTAATACCTGTTGAAGCAGAGGGCAGCTCAGCTTCTCATGATTGATTACTAGAATCAAAGAAAGTGGTATAAACTAAGCTTGTATATCTTTACGTAGTAATGCAAATGACAGTAGTGCACTATGATGACAGATCATTAACTTGACTGCTTGGTATCCCCCACAATCATTGATAATAGAAATACTTGTGGAAAGTAAAAAAAATATAGAAAATCACCTGCCAACTCAAACCTTCAGGGTAAGCAAATGACTCGTCATTTTCCGGACACTGAAAATGGGATGTTGGGCAAACAAACTTCATTGTAACAGAATGCTTTCTGAGAACTTCAAAAACCGGAGAGTATCCATCCCGATTTGTGGGGTTATAGTAACCTGCGGTAAGCTCTGCTGCATGGCTAGGGGTTTTGTACCACCAATACACTGCAGGAATCTGCAAAAGCATTAACACATCAAGTTATTCACCTAAGAATAAGATTTAACGCCGATTAGCAATTGAGCAAGAACAGGATGGCCCAATCTTAGAAAAATTTATCATGTCACAAATGAAAGAGTACTGAAGGATAGATGTCGACCAAAAAATTTCTATTAAAGCAAAGAGTATATGAGTAAATAGGCCAAACTCGTTAGCACAAAATATTAAACCATTAGAAATCTGTCCCCCCCCCCACCCAAGTAATTTGTGAATAGTGTCAAAACTCAAAGTGTAACCATTAAAAAGAAACGGAGGGAGTAATGGTTAGTAAATTGAGCAGGACTCCAAGGACTAAGAAGTAAGAAATATCAGAACCAGTATATTTATCCACCAATAACTAATCGTTTAATGAATTGAATTTAACTGAAAGATCTCATAATAATAATAATTCATGATACATGCTAGGGTTAAGGCCATGGAGAGAAAAAGAGACAGATATTAATTGGGTAATAATTTTACAGACAAGGTGGTTGTTCGCATGTTGATCCAGTTTGTTACCAGGAACTTTTACATATACTGTATATGCAATCTACAGCAAAGTCATTCTCCTTATTACATGCTGTTTTTGCCCCAACACGAAGCTCATTTTCTGAGTTTGCATGCCTAGAAGAATATAATGCATCCAGACGTTCCAATAAAGGAAAAAAAATAACTAAAAAAATGCACAACTTTCAAGAGACATAACATAGAAGGGAAACCAAACCTAAAGAAAATTAAAATTATAAATTAAAGTTCCATCATGTGTTAATGCCATCTGGAGCAATCTGGCAATTCCCATCATACAAGATTAAGAAGAAATTCAAGTGCTTTCCAGCAACTACAAAGAAAAGGGGCCACAAGCACAAAGTACTTGTGAAGAGTATGGGTCTAATCAAACTGTAAGACATTTATAGTCACATAGGGAAAGCATAGAGGGGAATAAAAAATTGGTAAACAATAAAATATAATGCTTATCATGCACAGGACATATGCAATAGAGAGATACCTTGACAACTATCTGTGTTCCCTCAAATGCGAGGCTTGCTAGCGATAATACATTGTCAGCATGGTCGATCAACATCCGAGAGTACCAGTGCATAAAAAATCGTCCAAAATAGCTATCATAATCACCCCGTTCACAGAAAAACCCAGTTTCAGGTGGCCTTGAATTATAGTGCCCTGCATTATCGGGGCCCCTTGCCCAAAACGAGTGCCCACGCAGTTTTGCGGCCTTCCTCAGATTCTGTTGTAAGTATCTGTCATAACACTGAAATAAACCTTGTTAGTTAGTTATTTGAGCTTGCTCCAGGTCTTTAGGTTTCAGTAAAAAATTAAAAAAAGCTCACTATAGCATAACTATTGATCAATGTGTCAGGAAATTAAAAGGGTGTCATATACACAAATAAACAACCAACCAAAGAGCTAATAATCCATGCACTGAGGATTAAGCAGGCATACTTAGATGAAAGAGCTTTCCATCAGAATCAAGTTAGTTAGAAGTTAGAAACTAAAGATATGCATAAAGGGCAGACTCAGCACCAACAAATGTATACCTGAAACTCACCGATACCAGGATATCTCCATCCCAACCTTTCTGGGAAAGCAGGAAATTTTAGCTCCCCAGATGCTCCAAGACCAATTTCCACAGCAGTGATATAACCATCACCAAATATATCATCAAATTCCGAGCGAAAGCTTCTCATGAAATCGAAGTAAACCTACAAGTTGTTTCAGAATGCTATTGCCAGGTAAGTTACAAAATGTTCTGTGTCCCTCCAATCAAACAAACAGAAAGCAGTACAACATGATTACCTCTATACCAGTTCTTCCTCTTAATACTCGTTCCTTGTCAATGCCCCATGATATGCATTCAGTATTTCTCCGTCCTTCACGATCTGTGAAGAATATGTCTTGGTTGTCCTTCCCAATCTCCAGAATCCAGTGGGGGAGTGAGATGAATACATTACCAGACTCGCTTCCTCCATACTCGTGAAACGCCAATACAACCTTCAGAAACTTCATAAATTAATTCCTATAGTTTATATGGCTTCCAAATTCTACCTTGCCAGGATACTTGAATACAATAAGAATCACCATCAGATGCAAGGTAGCAAGAATTGGTTTTCCAGGGTGAACCTTAGATGTAAACAAGGGTGTTATCTGACATAGAAAGCCCAACCACTATCCTGACAACTTATCATGACACTGTTAATCTCCGAACCTCAACCCTAATTTTATTCTTTCTCCCCCTCTCATTAGAGAAGGTGCAGAGGGCAAATTAACGGCCAGTTTGATGCACAGCGATAAATGGTGGAAATGGTAATGGATTTAGTGTACTTTTTTAAGAAAAGTCACATGCCAACATCGATTGTAATGAAATTTCATCTCCAAACATGTGTTTTTCTTCATAAATTTCCATTGCCACTCAATACCACTTTTTAGAATGGTAATGAACGGCAATGAAATTTATGACAAGAGAGATGCTTGGGATGGCTAAGCATTGCCATGGACCCTCACATGAGACCCTCACGAAGTTACACTAAAGTGTAAAATCTAAGAATGGGGCATTATATGAGCATATAAAACGCAGCTAACAACAAATAGTCACAAAGCCCATCCCAATGGATATATGTAGTCATCAAACACATAGTTCTGCCTCTTTCAACGGTCTGTGCATCCTGAGATGCTAAAAAAATACTATGCACTTATGCCCACTAAAAAATATTGACTTAAGAGATATTTACTTTCCCCTTCTTGAGATATAAACCATTGGGTCCTTGATGCGTGTGTGAAGAGCTTAATCTAGCTTAAGCACACAAAAGAACCTTCCAACCAAGAAGAAACACATCAGTCCTCCAAACAAGCCTCTTCAGTCTCTAATCATCTAAATTGGTCCAGAAAACTCTGCGGACCATGCCAGCAACAGATTTTATATTGTGTTCTAGTTGTAGTCTTTTTGGATATTAATGTTGCAGATTAGGGACATGTTAACAAACCAAGTTTTAAATAGTTAAAATGGCATAATCAAAACCAAAAAAAGTTTAGGAAAAATTGCTACCTGCATTCTAAGCTGAAGTTCTCGGATGATTGTGAATAACTCTCTATATCCCGACCAGATGTACTTCTGTGGATTCCATCCTTCAACAATCCCCCACCAACATTCCACAACAACACCGTCCACATTCAATGCTTTCAGATGCTTTAGCTCCTGTCTAATGCCTTCGGGATCAACAAGCTGACAGTAACTGTTGATGATGCCACTCTAGCATAGTTAAGCCCATAGATTACAAGAATTTATTACATGTAAATAACCAGATCTAGCATGGAGAAATTAATCAGAAATTCAGAATAAGAGCACTGTAGAAGAAATGATAGAGGTTCAAAGTACAGCAATTTCACCTGTTGCATAGGCCAAATACATAATCGCACATGATAAGTCCATATTTTAACATCATCTATTGCACATTAGGATGCATTTCCATGTAGGATTAGAGCATTTGCATTGCATGTGTGCATAGTTTGGTGCATGATTTTCTCCAAAATCAGATTATATTATATGACTTTGCTTATTTGACTGTGCTATTACCATGCTAGTTTAGACATAATTTCATGTTGAATTGAACTTTAGGTCCTTATTATCGACGAGAGTTGGATTTAGATAATTATGACCAAACTCACCATGAACATTATTTTCTCCATGGCAAAAGGTAGAATTGATTCTTAGGAAATTATAATATTGCATTTAATGTCTCTAAAGTTGCATGTCTCCATGGAAATAGGTATGATTGCATAATTAGGGAAGCCATAAATATAAAATACTAGGAGAAGGGTTACTGGTAAGGGCGCATCTTCTTCGTTGAGCATATTTATCTGACTAATGGGGAAGGAAATTATCTACACCATAGTCCAGGATGTCTTTAGTCTTGAATTTGTCCTCGAATTAATAAGTATCTAGCTAGTTGACTTCACTCAGTTTACTTACTTTACTATCAGTATTTTCGATTAGTTAACCATCCATTTTTGTTACTAATTTATATTTTTGTTACTTAATTAGTTTGTTAGACTAGAAATGGACTAGTGTGATTCATTATTTCTTGTTGGTTGTACCCTGACTTACCCTATTACATTACTACGAGATTCAGTTAGGTTGTTTCTGAAAGGTTAGGGACAGCCTTATCAATGCACATGGGCATTTCATCAAACAATCAGTTAGAATTAAAGCCACATATAAACCATGGAGCAATCTGATCAAAGAGAACACTATAGGCAATCAATAGATAAGTAAAACATGCAACAATATTGATTACTTACTGAAAGCTTAATGTACACAGGAACATGTGGGGTTCCAGTGAAATCATTCTCACGCAGGTCTGATTGAACATCTCGTATCAACTAAAGCACAAAATCGCATAATCAGATACGAAAAAAGGCAGTGCTTCTCCTACTAATGAAGTAAATTCATCAAAACATAAGTATTATGCAAGGCAGTATGATACCTGATGTGCTTCCAAAGATTCAGGTGAGTCAATATTGCTGGTACTCGTAAATTTCTCGCTTTTTGTTTCCATCTCTGTAACTACGGCAGAATCAAAAGATGCTGGTGATAAAGTTTCATCAACTCCAAAAACAGGCGGCTGACAGTCTAATGGAGCTTTCGTGGAGCAATTCTTGAGAGAACTAGCAGAAAGGGGACTTTCAGATGACCTGACAGGAAGCCCTCCCTGTCAACATTATTAGTTCATCTAAATGCCACATGTCAAGTAATTCTTATAGAAAATGCACACGGTGTTCTTAGTTTCACACTGAAAAATTCTGGCAGACATTACCACTCAGAGAAAGACTTAGCAGATATAATGCTGAGCCTTTCACTATAAGAATGTCTGATTGCAAAATAAGGCCCCGTTCTTTTGGACTGGGAGAAACTGAACTGAACAACTGAAGTGAAGTGCGAGAAAGCTCAACATGAGAGAAAACTAAACTTAAAAGTAGTCCAAAAGTACAGGGCCTAATTACATGCTAGAATAGAGACCTTTCTCAAGAATAAAATCCCAAACTGAACTACACGTAAAATATGAAAATTGTAAATAATGTTTCATAGAAGATCCAACGACAATCAACAACAACAACGGCCTCAACAACATCAGCAGTAACAACAACAACTACTACGACGATCTAGTAACAACAACAACAATAACAATAACAATAACAATAACAATAACAACAATGCTGAGCCTTTCACTACAAGAATGTGTTATTGCACAATCATTACATGCTAGAATAGAGACCTTTCTCAAGAATAAAATCCCCCACTGAACTACACATAAGATATGAAACCTGTACATTATGTTTCATATTTTAGCCTACGACGATCAACAACAACAGCAGCAGCAACAACAACAACAACAACAACAACAACTCCAAAACTACGACGATCCAGCAACAAAAACAACAACAACAACAACAACAAAAACAACAATAAAGGAGGAATTAAGAAACAAACCAATTGCGCGGGAGGAGGAGAAGCGCGATAGGTAGTGCCATCAGGCTCAACGAACCAGCCAGCTTCGCGAGCAAGAGCAGCGAGCACGTCGTTCATGTCAGCACGAGCAGGAAGGGGGAAATTGCCGTACTGGCGCAATCCAGAGAGCATGCGACTAGTGATGGCTCGGCGATGGCGCTCTCTAAGCTTGGTTCGCTCCTTCTCTTTCTCTCTCTCTCTCCTCCCTTTGCCATCTCCGCTGCCGGAGTAATTTCCGCCGGTGACGGCGAAACCTCGAGGACGACGGCTGGTCTGCTGTTGCGGAGAAATGAGATGGTATTGCTGAGATAAATTGTTGGTGTTAGGGTTAGGGTTAGGGTTAGGGTTAGGGTTGGGATTGAGGGGGTTCTGATGGAGTTCTTGCTGGTTGAAGGTGGTCGGAGTAGTGTTTTCGCCGGCGCCGTTCATTTTTTTCATCTTTTTAAGGCAGGTGTTTACTGTTTAGTGTTATCCGTTGTGAGTAATTGACTTGATTGGGATCTACAGCCAAATTGGTAAAATCGATGTGTCTAAACTTAATGAAGCATTGAGAATAATCAAATTTAAGTTCGGTTCGGAGGTTGTTTAAGGTGATAAGAAAGTAAAAGTCTTATATGGATCTCTGGCCCACACTAAATTAGTGTTAACAGCTTAATTCATGTGATTTATGAAAAAAAAAAGTCACTATATAAAAAATAGATATAAAAAATGAGTAGATATAGATTCCAGGTTTGGTATGTGGAAAAAAAGGTTACTATGTCACAAACCTGGAAATTTCATCATGATAAAACTAATGTAAGAAATAGTGACTATATTAAAAAAAAAACGGCCACTATAATAGAAAAGAATCAGATATAGTGTAATCTTAAGATTTTTAAAAGATTACTATATGGGAAAAAAAAGGCATTTATGTTAAATAAGTGGTTTTGGTCACAATAATATTAGTGTGGACCAGGTCCACGCAAGACTAACTCGATAAGAAATCAACGGCACGCAACTTATTTCAAAGACATCTCTTTTCGTTTTGTTAGTGGCTATATCCTGGCAAGGAAATTTGATTGGTCATATATGGAACTCATATTCCTTCTCCAACCGCTTATCTCTCCCTACTCTATTGATGGGAGTAAATCGAACACCCTCCTAAATTCATTAAACAAAACTCACATTTCAAATAGGTTTCTCTTCTAAATTTGGGGTATGCACTGCTTTTATGTGTTTCTAGGTGTCTCCAATGGTTAGCTTCTTATGATAGAACTAGGTATCGCTAAATTGTTGGTTTTGTTGAACAACATGGCAGTGTTCATTTTATACAAAACGACACACATTATAAACGATGAGGGAATCCATACAGTTGAAATTAGTTAACCATGGCATGGAATGGAATTGCAAGCATTAGATCATCCAAGATCCTCCTCTTGAGCTACACATAATCAAAGATGAAGACTTTAGGGGTATATGGCTTTGCCATATGCTTTTTTTTAGAGGGTGTTAAACTTAGTTTTGTTTCTTCTATGCTGGGGTTTTGCCTCGCTTTAGCATAAATAAAATTAACATGATCAGTCTATCCCCATTGGATGGCGTTTTGGATCTTACCTAATATCTAGGGAAACCTAACATCTTATGATGCATTCCAATCAATTTATCTTGACTTATGAACTTGTCTTTAGTTTATCTAAACTTATTTGAGTTTATTATAATTAATCTGAACTTTTTGAAACTTACATTTATAAGGTGTTATAATTTATTGGAACTTATTTGAAATCATTAAAACTTATTAGAACTTGTCTTTTTAAAATCAATCAAAAATAATATGAGGAGATAAAGCCTTGGTTTCTACTAAGGACTATAGAATATCATGCACAACCTTTTACCTAGTAAAATATACCAAGGAAACTAAAGCATGGAAAATAGAGGGAAGTTTCAATTTTTGATACACTATTATATACATGTTGAAGTAAAAGCTACTAAGTATGGCAACTAATTAGAACATAGATATAACAAATTAGATTGCAAAATCTAAAACAGGGAGTCAAGAGATTGCATGGTAAAGTATAAGCTGCCAATTATGGCGAAATTCACGCAAAAGCAACACAAAGATAAACAAAATACATTGCAAAACTAGAAAGCGAGTTTAGAGATTATACTTGCGTATTGTAATGGATGATAAGGATGTACATTCTTCAAACACCTACAAATTCAAAATAATTAACTAAG
Source organism: Beta corolliflora (assembly GCA_947648045.1). Classification (NCBI taxonomy): domain Eukaryota; kingdom Viridiplantae; phylum Streptophyta; class Magnoliopsida; order Caryophyllales; family Amaranthaceae; genus Beta; species Beta corolliflora. The sequence continues at coordinate 112,456 of CANSZD010001103.1, forward strand.
CAATTACTAGTTTTGTAAGATCTAAACTATGTACTCAAGACATAAAGAGGTAAAATAATAGTTTTTAGAAGAGGGGGACCCTATTTATATCACAAAACTACAGGGAAACGAATAGCCGTCACATTCCATATTTGGACACAACTAGGGCAAAAAGATCAATCCTCATAACTGTATGTCCGTTTTGCCTTCCATAGGAGAATGTAAGATGTTGGAACACGATTGGGGAATGAACATACTGTATTCATTCCACTAGGATCTGTTTTCTATAGCGATTGCATACACGAGGCTACATGATATTATTTTGGTTGTTCTTTATGGGCTACTTTTTCTTATTTCTTCAACTATTTCCTCCTTCCGTTGACGGTGGATTGGGTTATTCATGGTCGATCTTGGATCTAGGTTCTTCCAAGGATATGGGAGGATGACGACGACGATACTGACATTGGTTGTTAGGAGCTTCTCCATCTCTTTGAATTACCAAGGCATTTATGATTTAGCTAGCTATGCTTGCTTATCTTTCTTAATAATGACAAAAAAATAATTCCAAAAACACAATAATATGAGCAAAACAAAATTTATATCAATAATGCTTTATAAACGCAAGCAAAATATTATAAATAAGGAAAATTTGTCAAAAACAACCTTTTAAATACAAGTTTTTGCGAGAAACAACATTTTAAAAAAAAACCTGGCAAAATAAGACCTTAAGAAGAAAATATTTTGCGAGAAATAACATCGACCCATTTTTCGGCATTGACCAAGCATTTTTCAGTGTTGACTCGTTAAAACCAAACATGTGGAGGGCACGTGAATTACATCTCTTATGTTTCAACTTTTTTTTTTCTATTTTCGACATTGACCAAATATTTTCTGACATTGAATTCATCATTATATGAAGGGAAATGGAGTTGAAACATAAAAAATATAGATTATGTGCCTTGCCATGTTTGGTTTTAGTGAATCGAAGCCGCAAAATACTTGGTCAACGCATAGAAAATGGTTCAAGGTTGTTCCTTGCAAAAAAAATTATTATTAAGGTCTTATTTTGCCAGATTTTTTTTAAAAAGGTTGTTTCTCGCAAAAACTTGAATATAAAAGGTTGTTTCTAACAAATTTTCCTATAAATAAACGGAAATGCAGTCGTTAATATACAACCCACTTGTCACTTGCTTCATTGAATTAATTAAATGTTGGAATTTCAAAATTTAACATCGTGATTGAGGTAGCCCATAATATACCATCAACTAAAGTCTTTTTGCTCTTTCATTTATTCAAAATTTAATATTTTTATAGAGTAATCATGCAAATTTTTTTAAAAAATGAATGATCAAGGAGATGAGTGGACCCCATGATATCATGTATGGTTCCCGACATAAGCTTATGATTTCATGAAAGAATTGAATCGAAATGTCCGCCCAAAAAATAGGGCAGGAAAGACGCCATGTTCCTTTCTTAAAAGCTCCCTTCTTTCTTTGCACTCCTCTCCTTTTCACGCAATCCACTCACACCTACAACACTCTCTCTCTCTTTCTCACAACAATTAATGTACACTATCAATTAATTCTTTAGTTCTTCATTACTAGATCTGAGCAGATTTTTTGAATTTTGAAATTGTAATGAATTTTTCGGCAATTAGGGTTTTCACTGCATTATTGTGAATTGTGATCGACGATTTTGGGGATGGGATCCGGCAGCAGTAAAACGCGTCGTAGTAGTGGTAGTGAGGCGTCGTCTGTTTCTTCTACGTCGTCGTTTTCGTCTTCGGTTTCTTCATCGGTTGGAAGAAGAAAGTGTAAAACTAGAGGAGTCTTTAGTTCTTCTTGTCTTGGATCGTCGTCTAGAACTTACGACACTGATGATGACGATGATCAGGTAACTAATTCATTGGTTGTTTTTAATCTAATTATTTATGAGTTTTCGTGTAATCTGTTTTAGGGTTTTCAATTTAATGTCCTTTTTTTTTAAGAGATATGATTTGGGAATTGTTATATGTGCATGTAATTGTGTTGTCTTTTTTTTAATTGCTTAGCATATAGTAGTTTATGGCATTTTGGAATCTGAGGTATATTGTGCTGTCATGTTGCTGAAAATGGAGAAAATCTTGGATTGATTATGATGGGTGATTTTCTTGTTTTGTTTGGTTTTTTGTGCCAGTATTGAAAGAAGCTCTAAGGGGGAATATATTGAACAGGATAATGCTAATCTGTTTGATATTTATAATTGCAAGTCATAATGGCGAATCACGCAAGGGAGATGGATAATTACCCTCCCCCCTCTCTAAATATGTCAAAGGAGTTGCTTAATGATGCAAACCGATTCTAAGTAATTAATAATTTAATATAGATTGGTTCGTCTGATGGATTGAATTCGCTGAACTGTAGAGTTTGCAAATAATGTGGGTCTCGAGCACCCCACCAAGTTAGAGGGACAAACTAAAAAGGAAATTGGGGCAATCTTAGAGGGACGGAGGGAGTACATTAGTACTGCTGATAAAGTCTAATATCTTGTCAAACAATTCCATAACATCTGTTAGTGTGAATGTGAAATGAAACCAAAGTTATATCCTTTTGCCAGGGGACTCTTTTGTTGCTCATAGGTTAATTGTGTCCATCATTTCATTGTGATAATGACATGGTTCATGAATTAGTCATGTCTGAACGCTGAAATATATAGAGATCTCTTTATCCTTTTGGACAAGGGTTTAATATTGCACATAGAAAGCATCATCTACAATTTTATCATTTCATAATATAAATAGGTCACGTTAAATCCTTTTCATTGGATTCAAGAGGCTAAGGATTCAATTACATTCACATTTTTTTCTAGGAATCATCAGTATGTAGGGAGAAATGCTACTAGGTTTGAGTGTGTTGAAAATAGGGGTCTGCGAGTTTAGGTTTGAATCATCATAAATTCAGCTAACACTTCAAACCTAAACTTCGCTAACACCAACATTTCAAACCTATGTAAGCTGAATTTATGACGATTCAATGATGCTTGATGTTATCATTAGTGTGTATGGGGGGGGGAACATGAGGCTTACACACTAGGTTTAAGACGAGGAGTGTACAGCTGCTCCTTTTGGGACTCCACAGGTCACTCTTATAAAATTTTCCGGGGAACCTGCCTCTCAATATTAATTTCCTTCGAGGATTAGGAAACTGACAACTTACAACATGTAGTGCTAATATAAAATGTATTACTTTCAGCTGATTTTGGAAAATATACGTTGTATATATAAAGTGTGCCTATAGTACTTCCTCCGTTCCATAATAAGTGAAACATAGGGATTGGGCACAAGATTTAATAAACATCACTTTCAAAAGCCAAAAAGTCATTAAATACCCTTTTCATTATCAAAAGGAGGAGAGAGAAAAGCAAACCACACAAATTTGTGATGGGTACTCTTGTCATTTTGTCACTTTCTTTTTTCCATTTAAGGTATGTTTCACTTATTTTGAAACGTTCTAAAATAGTAAGTGTTTCACTTATTATGGAACGGAGGAAGTAATATGGAGCTACTGGTGTAATTGATATTCATTTCTCCGCAATTTTTACAATGGATAAATCATTTATTGCTGGCACACGATCTTGACTGTTATTGTTAAGTTTGTAAAAATTTGAGTTCTTAAGATAAATTCTTTGATGCATCCGACTTATGGATTCATAATGCCTACAGGTTTCAGATCTTCATGTTGAAGCTAGTAGGACTAGATTGCAACGACCTGAACTGGAGTCTGGTGAAATGAAAGTTGAGTGTTTTCAAACTTCTAAAGTTGATGGGCCTGATAACGTGCCTTGTGTATCTTCTAATAGGAGTATTGAGCTTGGTGAATGGGATCATGCAAATGGAGCAGACAATGGGATTAGGGCTGATGGAAGTTCATCTGAAGCTTTCTCAGGACAATCTCTGAACCATTCAAATCGCTTTTATCTCGCTTCAGTTTTGTTCCCGGTAGTGTTAGCTTTAGGCTCAGCAGAGCTGCCAGTGTGGGATCATCAAGGGCCTATCCTTCTTCTCCGACGAACTTCACTATTTCAAGTGGTGAAGAGGACCTTCAACTGCGAGGAGGTTTCTCACGTGGCTTGATTAATCGTAATGAGAGTCAACATAATAGCAGTCTGAATTCTTCATGCCTCACCAATGGATCAGTCAGATCTCATGGTGATTCTTCTATAAATTTAGGTCGGCACCCTGGAAATTCTACTTTTCCTGGTTCCTTGCAAAATAATCAGGTCATTTGCGCAGATCTGGTGGATAATGATAGTGAGAGAACTAGGCCAGATGTGTGTTTACCCCCTCTTGGAAGTCATATGGATGTGGAAGGTTTAAATAGGAGAATTGGTGACCGTCGTAATGGTGCCCGAGAACCAGCGGATCGCAATGTTCGGTTTAGTAGAACTTTAAGTGTGGGTAGGCTCCGTGATAGAGTTCTACGTAGATCATCATTTTCAGACTTGACTCTTTCTCCTTTGCGGCAGGACAGAGCAGGTGCTTCTGATGGAAATTCTGTTAACTCTCTGATGTCTTCTCCTTATCCACTGCCCAGCATGCCTAACTCCTATTATGCTAATCAAAATAATGATATTGACACATCACACCTTAGAGAAGGCAGGCATCATGATTTACTGGAGCATAGATCAAATTTCTTGGAGCGACGTAGAAGAATAAGGTCTCAGGTCTGTTTGTATTTTATGGGTGCAATTAATAGAACTCCGCTCTTATCAATAAAGTACAAGTATATAGCTTTTTAATAAATTAAGTAAATTCTCATAGTAAAATCAGCTATATGGACCTTGCACAATGCACATTTATTGTTAGGTTCTAGTTTCCTCGTTTGTGATGCATGATTCTACTGGAACATGGTTAAAGTATGGCGGTGGATCATCTAAAATCAAAATGTTTTGTCAGAAGTCAGCCAAATTAGTTATCTGCTTTAGCAAGTAAAATTTTCATGGCAAAACCAGCTATATGGACATTTCGCACACTTAAGTTTCTACTCCGTGCTTTGTGCATGATCCAACTGGTACATGTTAGTGCTAGATTATGCAAAAGCATAGTATGTTTGTCAAAAGTCAAGCAATGGTGTCTCGTCAATGTTAGTTATCACGTTGGCTTCTTCCAGATCTATCTGTGTGTTATCTCTGACTGTATCCGGCAGTGGTTGCTTTAGTAGGTTTATATGAAGGATTGAGAAGTTCTCTTGCCTCACCTTATGATGTTCACATTTTCAGGTACGCGCTCTTCAGCGTTTGGGTAGTCGTTTTGAGAATCTATCAGGTCATGAGAGGTACTGTATTCTGTCTGGGCAGCATCGAACTGGGCGTTGCTCGTGTCGCAATAGTAGTAGAGATGCTAATTCAAATAATGATGGTGGTGCTCGAGCTAGCATATCGAGAATCGTTATGCTAGCTGAGGCTCTGTTTGAGGTATTGTTAAGTTGTTTACTTCATTCTTTTGTGGAATAGTGGAGCGCCCTCCCCTAATATATTATCTCAATTGTCATTTAAAAGTCAGTTGATTGTATCATACTTATTTAACTAGGTCCTGGATGAAATTCACCAGCAATCAGTGGTGTTATCCTCCCGACCTTCTGTTTCTTCGATTGGATCAGTTCCAGCACCTAATGAAGTTGTAGAATCCTTGCCTGTAAAAGCATACACTAAGTCAACTAAATTACAGAGCGAGGAGGTTGCACAGTAAGTCGCCTTTTTACTTGCTTTCTGCATGCACTTTGAAGGAGATTTTTTGATTACTTCCCTTGTATGGTGATAAGATTATGTTCTTTTAGCCTCTTTTATTCTATCAGACTGCGTTACTTCTTTGGGTCACAACTATAGCATTTTATAGGTCAATTTCACATTTATATAGATGAGTGGGTGATCTCAACTTTTTTTCTGTAGTTGTGGGCAATTTAAGGAAAAATGTTCTATCCTTATCCTACATTTGGCTATTGTCGTTTTAATAGAGGTTTCTCCATGTTTTAATTATTCATTAGACAATGTTCCACGTGTACCATAATGATTTGATGGTAGACGTCTAAAATTTTCTACCATTAGGGTGTCAGTTTGAGGTTGGTATGGGTCGATAATGTCATTTGTTGTCTTGTATTTCAGCTATTGTAATTTTGCAAATACTCTTTTCGAGGTGGTTCCCATAAAATTATTTCTTTTACAAAATACACCTTCATTATGCTACTGTGCTTCATGTGCTCACTCTCAAGAAGTGAGGGAAGTGGTTAGACAAGTGCTGGGGCATGACAATGTTCGACGTGTACCATAATGATTTGACGGTAGATGTCTAAATTTTTGAACCATTAAGGTGTCAGTTTGAGGTTCGTATGGGTCGATAATGTCATTTTTGGTCTTGTAATTCAGCTACTGTAATTTTGCAAATCCTCTTTTTGAGGTGGTTTCCATAAAATTATTTGTTTTACAAAATAAACCTTCGTTATGCTACTGTGCTTCTTGAGGGAAATGGTTAGACAAGTGCTGGGGTAATAGAATAATCAAAATTTTGACTTCTGATTGTTTTACTGATCAACAGATGTTACATATGCCTTCTGGAGTACGAGGAAGGCGATGAAATGCGCATATTGCCTTGTCATCATGAGTTTCATAAGAAGTGTATTGACAAGTGGCTCAAGGAAATTCACAGGTAAAAATTTTCATTCTATGTATTTTCTTATGTTCTCTCTGGTCTTATACATGGAACCTCTAAAGCAGGAAACCATGGTCTTTGCAACAAGTTGCTTAAAGATATTATTAGCAAGCATAATAACTAGGAGTAATTGGAATGTGGCTATGCTGGCATGCTAAATTGGTGGATGGTTTTTCTTCTCTCTTTTCTAGGCAGGAGAAAGTCTCATGAATCATGATTCAGTTAGTTTGAACAATTGATCTTGTACAAGAATTGTAGAGTAGCCAACGTGCTCATCCGACCAAATCTTTTTTATTTCATCCTCTTGAAAGTTGAAACACTCTTTGCTAGGGAGACATATTTGAGGAATTAGAGGACACATATTATGCATGTTTGTGGCCCTTTATTTAAAAGATGAAGATAAATGAAGGGGGGGGTTTACAAATCAGGTTCTGTTCACTGGAACTTTAAAAACACTAGTAAAATTTAGTAATATCCGTTTCAATCCACAAAAATCATTTTCATTAGTTTTTAACTTTTTAGTAGTAAACATTAGTAACCTGTGTAAAGATTTGTACTAGAGAATGGGCTATCAGATCTAAGTAGTTGAAATCAGTTTTGATTAGCAAAAATCACGTTCAATCAGTAAAAAACAATCAATCAGTGATATCAATGCCTTCCATATCTCTGCTTTACCATTTAAAAAATGTCACTTGCTATGCTGGCGATCCATGAACCAACCTTAGCAATGGTAATATTCTCTATGATTTACACTGAGGAGTGTCTACATTTGTGGAGTTTTGGATTCTTGTCAAGCCTAGGTCTCGAGTTCCTGATGCTTGGTAAATGTTGCTTAGTCTCCTTTGGCTGTAGTTGAGGCCTGATTGTGGTTCGGGATTGTTAGAGCCTAGAGGTGAGGGAGATAGGGTGGGGAGTTCTTACTGCATCTCTTATTCATTGCTGGGCGCTTACTATTGCTGGCCAAGCTTTGTGGCGGTGAACCGGTGAGCAAGAAAAGAGAGCGGAAAAAGTGAAGAAAATTACAGGGAGAAGAAAAGAGAGTGGAAAAAGTGAAAAATAAATAAATAAAAGCACACAGAAGCATCAGATGGGAAGATCAGTTAATTTTGTTTGTGTTGGGTTTCCTTTTCTTGTGCAAAATCATGGAATAGATAGGCGATCATTGAGATTCTTTGCCCAGGCTACTTACTCATTGTTTTCTTCGTGTTATTATCCAAGACTTTATCAGACTGGTTGCTGCTCTTTTTGTATTTTTTAGTTATTCATTTTTGTAAATGCACAACAAAGTGATCCCTTGGTGTAGATGCTCACTATAGAAGTTTAAACATATGACTGACTTTTTCCCCCTCTTCCCCCATGTTTTTTTCCTTGTTGTTCAGGGTATGTCCACTTTGCCGTGGAGATATTTGCAGATCTGACTCATTACCTGTCGAGAGCGGAGGTGGCTGTTAGTATTCTGTTTACCAGAAGAGTGTACAAAAATCTAAAGTGTTTGGTGAAACTCTCATGAAAAAGCAGGTTGCAACTGTGATGCTCTCCGCAGATTCGTGATGTTTCCTACTTGGATCTTTTGTTTCCTTGACCTTCTGGTTCTGGTCACTTGAATGAAGAACAGAAACATCAGGGTTTTGTTGACTTGTTGTAACACTATGAACTGGTTAATCTCTAATGTATGCCCGTGTAAGATCAGCGAGAGAACACAGCAGAGGAAAGACGGTTTGAGATGAGATGGGGACAGGAGATGAATGCATCATTTTGGCTCAAGTGCCCGAATATATGAACGGTCAAGAATATATTTTATATATCGGCTCCAGTGTATTTGCTTTTGTTTCGGCTGGATATCCTTGTGAATATCGTGCAATCAGGATCTGATTCAGCCTGTATCTTGTAACCTGTTATAAGTCCAATCTCAATGATTCTTTTCAACACGAAAATGATTCTTCTGAATACACAATTGCCATCTTGTAGCAGCAGCAGCAGCGATCAGCGCGCTTCTGAAGCAGTTTTTTATCCTGATGCTGATAAAATCGTTTTTCTTATTACCATGCTAATGGCCCATTTGATACACGTATATAAATTATAGTATGGTAATAACTTTTTTTGGGCTTTTGTAAAGAAAAGCTCTTATCAATATTAATGGTAAAATTTTATTTAAATAAATTTTTTTTCCTTTTAATTTTAGTGTGGTATTGAGTGAGAATGAAGATTGTGAAGAAAATCACATGTTTAAGAATGATATTTCATAACCATAAAAAATAGACTAGGGAAATTTTACTTACGAATTATCTAGTACTACAAGTTTCTTGTTATTATCAGCTACTTAAATGAGTTGCAGTATTTAGGCCCTGTTTTTTTTTTCTTAAAAATAGTTTCAGTTTAACTCACTTCAGTTTATTTTACCTACTTCACTTCAACTTACCTCAACTCAGTTCACCCTAAAAGAACAGGAGGTTAGTAGACAAGAGAGAAATAGTGAGGACAAATTTCGCAATATGGAAATCATGCAAACCTACCTTTTTTATAACTGGTAATGGTAATATTAGGTGCAATAATCAAGTATGCTGAACTTATTTTACATTATCCCAACTTTAATTTTTTTTGGGCCTCATCGGACCCCTGCAGTAAAAGAAGGGCCCATACTGTATCAACACCTTTTGCGGTCAGCGTGCCATTACACAGATCAACGCTTGGGAATAGGGGGGAAATAAGGGAATCCCTATTCTCAAACACAAGTAGGTAGTGGGGTTCGAACTTGTGACCTCAAAGAATCATTATCCCAACTTTAATGGTTATAGGATTAGTGCTATGGAGTGTACTATAGTCTATACTCATTTGTATTATTGTACACTCAAATTGCTTACTTAACCTCAGTAGTCAGTACCACATAAGCAAGGGGGAAGAAAAAAAGAAGAGAGAGAAAAATGGTTGGTCAACGAGAAGCTAAACAAGGTCAACAACCACCACAACCAATACCATCTGTGCTATTGCTGCCATTACCACTACAAGGCCCCATAAATTGCTTCTTAAAGCTAGCTCACCTCCTTTCTCTCTCCTCTGACCACCTCAACATCACCTTCCTTAACGCTGAATTCGTCCACCAACGACTCCTTGACCTCCCCTCTCGATTTCCGCGCGTTAAGTTCTCTCAATTTTCCGACGGAATCTCCGGCGATGAACCTCGAACTCCGGCGAAGTTTCCTGCCATGGTCGGATTTCTCCAGGCTGAAATCATTCGTCGTCTGCCGGAATTTCTGGAATCTCCGGCGCCGGCGACGTGCTTGATCGCCGATGGAGTGTTTACGTCGGTGGGAAGAGAGCGCAAGAGTTAGGGATTCCAGTGGTTTATTTCTCAACGTTGAGTCCTTGTTGTATTTGGGCTAGCTGTTTTCTTGTTCCCAAGCTTGTTGATTCTGGGGAATTGCCTTTCAAGAAAGGTACTTCTTGATTATGCGCTTTTTGACCTTTTCCATGTCTTTTTGGTTGTATCATATCGAGTTTTGACAGTAGTTAAATGCTCCACTTTTGACCTTTCTTGTATTTTAGCGGTTAGCTGATTATATTAGCTTTGTTTGATTGACTGTTTGTATTGGTTGTTTGTGTAAAAGTGTTTGGTAGATAGGCTTTGGGATCGATACTTTATAAGGTAAAATGACTAATAAGGATATTGGAATAATTTATCGGTAGTATATTTTTTTTTGGTAAAAGGTACTTTAATAAATTTGACCAACTTTTGTATATATTAGTCATTATACAACTAAATTCATAAAACCTCTCCTCCAAAAAGCTCCTACATTCATACTAGTAGCTTTTTCAAAATTAGTTTTTTAGGCTCAGAACTCTCTTTCAATCATCTCTCAACCAAACACTCCCATTAGAGGTTTGGACTAGTCAAACTTCTTTATTCATCTCAAACCACTCTTTTTACTCCAAAACTCTCTCAACTAAACACCCCCATAGTCATCTAGTACATGTTGGATTCGTGTTGGTATATATTTCCAAATATCACTTTGATTTAGAATGCAATTAGAGAGATGGAGTACAACTAGCCCAAGCTTGTTGATTCAAAGTTTTACATAGGCAAATGTACCATGCTTTTTGAGTACAACTAAATGAACGGAGGAAGTAATAATCTACTTGCCTTTGTTTAAAAGAGTACAGATTTATCTCATCTTAGAATTTGAAAATAAGTTAGGCTCTGTTGTGTTCAACTTAGTTTTTGCCTAACTTAACTTATTTTTGCTAAACTTAACTATTTTGAAAACGATATTTTGGGAGAGCACCTTCATAATTATTTATTATATGAAGTAAATTAGTACCTTTTTTCTGGTGAAAATATACATTACTACCTTACTAAAGGTGTGTTTGGTTGGAGGAAAGTGTTTTCCGGGAAAACTATTTTCCTCACTTTCCTTTGTTTGGTTTTAGACCGTATCACGGAAGGGAAAATATGGGTTGATTCATTTTTCAAGGGTGGAAAATTACTTTCCCTATGGAGGCAAGGGAAGCCACACTTTCCTCTCACTTTATCATACAATACCACAACACAAAGGAAAATGGGTTGGGTTTGAAAAAAAGTAATTTTCCTTGCAACCAAACAAAGGAAAATCAATCTAGAATTGAGTTTTCCTCTAGAAAATGGTTTTCATGGAAAACCACTTTCCGTTGGAAATGTTTTCCATCCAATCAAACACACCCTAAAACTATTTTGTCTAAAAATGGCATCTTTCAGAAAGTCAAACTACTGGTTGTAGGGCTTCAAACTTTTCAGTTTTATTCATGTGCGTGAATCATAGGGAGGAAGGAGAAAGAGTGACAAGAAAATAGTCTATAATTTACGTGCCAAAAAAATTAACCTTGTGTTTTTCAGAGATAACCTTCATGTTATATTTTTCTCTCCAAATTGACCTTACTCTTAATGATAGTGTGTAACTCTTACTAACCCCTCATGAAATGATGTGTATGATATTATGATGCAGAAAGGGTTGGGGGGGCTTTCTGAAACTAGGGCACCAAATGACAAATAAAGTTATACTACCGTGAGTAAGGTCTATTTGGAGAGGGAACGTAATCTGAAGGTTACCTCAATTAAGAGTCGGCGAATGTAGGCTTTTTTCGGTTAAATATTGTAAAAGTAAAATACACTATCTATGTCATCTATTTGTGGATGGAATGAGTTTGTATAAATAAAGGTCAAGACGGAAGATTCAGATTGAACATTTTTCTTTTCAATAGTTTCCATATAACGCGAAGACAATTAAAAAGTTTACGTGAAACGGAGCTAGGAAGAGGGGTTATTAAAGCTAGAGCCAATGTACTATGTACCTGAACTTATTCCTTCAAAAAAGAAACCTTAGTCTTAGATTTTTGACATGTAACCAAGATCTCATTGGCATGTTGATCATGATTGGCTTCTGCTTCATTGCATAGGAATGGACTTGGATGAACCAGTAAGTGATATTCCAGGTGCAGCAGAGACCTCCTTAAGGTGGTGTGACCTTCCAGGTATTTGCCGAACTCATGACATGACAGATCCTTATGTCCAACTGGTACTTAAAGAGTTCCGAGAATTGCCAAATGCTCAAGGACATATTCTCAACACTTTCGATGACCTAGAAGAACCTCTGCTTTCTGAACTCCGTTCTCTTTGTCCTAACTCCTATACAATTGGTCCCATCCACCTCCACTCGAGAACCAGGCAACAACTAGAATCTGAGCAACAAATGACATCTAATAGTTTATGGCAAGAAGATAGAAGCTGCATAGCATGGCTTGATGCCCAACCCCCAGAATCGGTGCTATATGTTAGCTTTGGAAGTGTGGTGCCCTTGACAATGGACCAGCTAACTGAGTTCTGGTATGGCCTGGTAAATAGTGGAATCCGGTTCCTCTGGGTTAGGCGGTCAGGCATGGTAGTTGGAATGGAAGAGAGTGAAGAGACCTCCTTACAAGTCCCGACAGAGATTTTGGAAGGTACACGGGATAGGGGATTTATAGTTAAGTGGTCCCCACAGGAAGAGGTTCTAGCTCATCGAGCCGTTGGTGGGTTTTTGACTCATAGTGGGTGGAATTCTACTTTGGAGAGCATAGTGGAAGGAGTGCCTATGCTTTGTTGGCCAAATGGTATAGATCAACTCGTGATTAGTAGGTTCGTTGGAGAAGTGTGGAAGATTGGAATTGACATGAAAGATATATGTGATCGGGGTTTGATTGAGCATATGGTGATTGATCTTATGAAGGGGCGGAAAGATGAGTTTACTCAAAGGGCAAATCGATTGTCGAAGTTGGCAGGTGAAGCTGTGAGGGAAGGTGGGTCATCATGGCGAGCTTTACATCGTCTAATTGAGGACATAAAATCCATGAGATTGGAAGTCCCAAAAGGTAAATTTTGAAACAGTGTCAAAATCGACACTTGATATTATGTCAGGATGCAATATGATACAATCAGACTGATTTACGACCTTGTAACTATTTTGAGCTTTTCAACAAAGTTTGGTACAGTATATGACTGCCTGGTATGAAAGAGAGTTGCATAGTCTTGAATAATATGGAACTGGACCAGCTAGCTGTCGGCTATGTTCTCTATACGGGCTATAGTGATGCAGAAGGAGCAAGCTCTCCACTTTCTGGCAGATCAAATCTTTTACTGGTTTCTGTATTTTCCTGGAAATTCTGTAGTCTCTTGGAAAACTAAGAAGCAGAAAGTTGTGCCTAAAGCTCTTGTGAAGCTGACTAGCTGAGTATAGAAGCATAAGTCAGAGAAGTTGTCTGGATTGTTTATTGCAAGACCTGCAAACTTTTTTAATATCAATTAAGCTGAGTATACAGTATCAATTAAGTCTTCAGTTGTTCAATACTAGATCTGAGCAGATTTTTTCAAATTTTCAATTCCAATTAAATATTCAGCAATGTGATCGACGAACTTGGGGGAGGAAGATGGGATCCAGCAGCAGCAAGACTGCGTCGTACTAGTGGTAGTGAGGCGTCGTCTGTTTCTTCTACGTCGTCGTTTACATCATCTTGGGAGAAGAAAAAGCAAAACTCGAGGGGTCTTGCTGTCTTGGGTCGTCCGTCGAGAACTTACCACACTAACAATGATGAGGTGACTAATTCATTAGTTGTTTCTAATTGGAGTTTTTGAGATTTTTCTTGCAATTATTATCATTTTCTGTTTTGGGGTTTTCAATCTAATGTTCCTTTCTTTTCTTTGAAAAGCTACGATTAGTAAACTGTTATATGTGCATGTTATGTTGTCTTTTTCTATCGCTTAGCATATAATACTAAGCGATAGAAATAAGCTCGGGGAAAGTGTTGGGGGTTTATACAAAGAGTACCTAAAGGATAAAGACAAGTATAATATGACTAAAACAAACCATAAATATCAAAATTTGGGGACTTCTTAAATAAGGAGCCTTTGAGTAGGTCTCTTTGTACGCCCTACTAACATTGACTTTAGTAAAGCACAAATCACAACTACTCTCTCCTTTTTATTTCTACATTTGATTTTTTAGGAATGGCCCAATTACTTTTGACCGATTATTTTGATTATTTTATAAGTAAAAATATAGTCATGTGTGATCTTGTTAGATTCGTCTCGACGTGTAGATTCATAATATCAAATTTTTATAATTTTTACTTAAGCGAAATAAGAGATATTAAGAGTTAAATAATGCTTTGAAAACCGTGCAAGTCAAATGTAGCAAATAAAAAAAAGCAGAGGGAGTACTAAAGTTCAAGAAACAAAAAAGATATGCTGCCAAATAATATGAAGTATAACTATTGAAACATAAAGTAGTATATGTATATCAAAGACTAGTTTACAATCGACGTTCCTTGTGTTTTGCTGCAAAATTATGAAGTTCCTCAATGCCTGAATCTACTTTCATAATAGAATGTTGGAGTTTGCCAATGCATTCAGTAATAAACATCTGATGCTTCTTCTTCACGTCCGAAGAACTATGATACGATTGTCGTCGTGGTTGTAGTTGCTTGACACAATCATCCAGCTTTTTAGCAGTTTCTTCTAACTTATCAACGTAAAACATCTCTTTTAAAACCTGTTTTTTCGCGAAATCAGATGACTTATAATCCGGATCCTTAAACCGAGTTAAAGTAGTATCAATTATAGGCTTGTTATTAGCAGTGGATTTAGTGTTATTCAGCCTCAAATTATGGTGTTTCTTGGTCGTAGAAGCAGCAACAGAAAAGTTGCAGATGATGGGTTTTTCGGATTCGAAAGAAAAAGAAGACTTCCTGCAGCAAGAAAGGGCAACAATGTTAGTAGTAGTATTGCTGCAAACAGCCATCTTGGAGAGCTATTGGAGGGTTTTTTCTCCCGTAGATAGGAAGAAGTTGTTTTAGGGTTCTTTTCTTCTTTATTTCCTTCTGATATTCTTTGATTTGTTGAAAATTTATAGTTTGGGTGAGAGTTATGATATGCTACTTCGAAACCCAAAACTTGAGAAGTGATATAATTATTAGAGTTCAAAACAAGTTCTAGTAGTATCCCAGATAATTTTCAGAGTCCAAAGCAAGTACTAGTAGTATCCCAAGTTACCTAAACTTCTTTGAAGAATAGAGCAAGAAAAACCCAGTCCATGACTTGAAGTCGAGTTCCTTCACAAGTTCAGATTTCTATATTTACTAATTTTCGGAAGTCCTAAATGCATATAAACTGTTGTACAGTAATAATGCATGAGGAGGCTCTTATATGTGAATGTAGACTAGGACAATAGATGGTACTCCATTTGTTCTATATTAATCTCAACGTTTGGACTTTCAAATTGTTGGAACTAGTAACAGAATTTCAATAATAAACTTGTCTGAAAATCGAGACGTTGTGATATGCCCTGTTAAGTCGATAGACCTCCACAAGAGGTGCGATTGAATTGCACACACTGACTTCAGGGTTAACATCTCCTCCACAAACGGACGCATTCTGATAGATGGAGTGGGAACTGAACTCGAACAAAAATGAAATGTATTTGGAGGGAAATAATCAGATGAAAAATAGAGATTTTTTTTTTGTTGTTGTATGATTTCAGAAGAAGGCTAGCAATTTATGGGCAACAAAAGAAGTGTAACTGATGGTATTATGAAGATAATCTCCAACAACTTGAAAGGTTAATGTAGTATTAATGGGGAGTTGTTGGAACATTACAAACTTTAACCCTGATATAGCCAAGACAATCCAACGACAAAAGTTGGGATTTGTTAAACATAGCCTCAAAATTACTTAAAATCGCCCCAGTCCCACTTTGAATTTACTATTTTACCCTTCTCTTTTTTCCACCACTCACCACCCCCGCCACCACCCACCACCACCTACCTCCCATTGCCACCACCCACCCCGTAAAAAAATGATTTTAACTGTGGCTAAGGGTCGAACGTCTGGCCAGGAAGTTCGACCCATGGCTCGAACTACGGCGGGAAGTTTGGGGCTTCGGGCCATGGTTCGAACTTCCGGCCGGACGTTCGACCCATGGCCCGAAGCCCCAAACTTCCCGGCCGAAGTTCAGGCCATAGGTCGAACTTCCCGGCGACGTTCGCCCCCTAAAAAATTTCGAAATTTTTTTAGTTAAGGGTTGAACGTCTCGCCGGGAAGTTCGACCCATGGCCCGGACTTACGGCTAGGAAGTTCGGGCCATGTATTGAACTTCAGTTGGGAAGTTCGGGCCATGGGTCGAACTTCCTGGCCAGACGTTCGACCCTTAGCCCCAAAAAATTTTCAAAATATGGGTGGTTGACGAGGTGGCGGTGGGGCTTGAGGTGGGCGGTGGGTTGGTTGTGGCAGGAGGTGGTGGTTTGGGAAAAGAAAAGAAAAAAAAAGGAAGGGTAAAATTGGAAATGTTTGGTGGGACCGGGGTGATTTTAAGTAATTTTGGGGCGACGAATAGAAGTTCATAAACCAAGTGGGTCCCAAAAATAACAATCAGATGATGAACGGTGGCGGTACGCAGAGGGTTGTCTACTTGTCTATTATATCTTCTATAACTTTGTACAACACATCATGGAGGATTGCACTACGTAAAGTGGGACAAAACTTTATCCACCTCAATGTAGGACAATACAAAAAGAGTGAAATACTTCTATGTTTGGACCAACTATGAACTATTCCAAACTTTCCATCATTATGCTATTCACGCACTCCCATTGATTATATACACATAAGAATGAATATAATCACGTGGGATCTATAGTCGTTTGAGATCTTGTAGATTTGTCCTTATATATACTTTCGAAATATCAAATTTTTATGAGTTTTACTTGTAGATACTTAAAGATATTAGGTTAAAGTTGTGCATACTGCATAAGAGCCGTGAAACTCTCTATGTTGCAATTAATACAGAATAGAGGAAGTAGGACTCTAATAATGATCGTCTTAGACTCCGATCATTGACGGGTCCTCAAATAATCCTAGACTCCTAACGTGAATGTAATTTGAGAGAGGCCTAAGACATCCAGTTGACCATGAATCTTCGCCATTTAAGAGTCCTAGTATAGACAAGGTTCATGCATTTGTAAAAAAAAAAAAAGCTTATTCAGTACTCAGTGTGCGTTATCTTCACCTAAACTTTTTGAAATGAACTTTTTATACCTGCTTACTCTTGGTTTCATCTCGTTTTTTTTTTTCATCTAAAAGGATCTGATCAACCCTGAAACGTTTTTTAAAGATGAAAAGAACACACCCTCAATCGTATTAATAAGTTTGTAAAATAAAATAATCTAATCACCCAAATCTCTGAATATACTATAATAATCAAAGTATCACACAATAGTTTATAATCAACTAATATAAAAGAGTTTAATATTGGCTAGAACCTTCATTATTGTAATCCACTAGTAATATAAAAGCTAATTTTCTTAGAAGAAGCAACCCAATTGAAAACGACAAATTTCATTTCCCAATCTCCCCTAATCAAAACCCAAAAAACCCAGCCCAAAAAAAAAACAAAATATGGAAAGAAAAATCATAAACATTTCCGAAAAAAAAAACTGGTATCACTATCATATAATAAAACAAATAATTATGGCGTCAATGATTTTAATTACACTTATACGACTACTTCGCAGTTGTTAACAGATTAAAATTTGCCAACTAACTCTCTCTCCTTGAATCCCCACCATCACCCACCCACCATTATCGCACACCTCAAGAAACTTCCCCCTTTTCTGCACATCTCAAGAAAACCCTAATCTTCCGAAATTCCCACAAATCAAAAATTAAAATTAGGGTTTTTTTAGAGAAACTTCTTGATTTCTTGTTTCTCCAATGTCACAGCTAAAATCAACAATCAATCAGATGGTTGATGATAACAATATCCCATCAACCCCAGGAAAATTCAAGCCTGAAAAATCATCAATTTACTTCAACAGAATTCGTTGGTATTCTTCTCTCTCTAAACTCACCCTTTGGTCTTTCCTCTTTCTCTCTCTTCTCCTCTTCCTCTTCCTCGCTTCTCCACGTCACGACTCCAGCACTTTTCAAACGGTCTCGAAATCACAATCCGCCACGTGGGGTGGTCACGACTGGGAACGCCGCGTCCGACAATCGGCACGTGTTAAACACGGCGGCGCACGTGGGTTGACTGTTCTTGTTACAGGTGCATCTGGGTTTGTGGGGACACACGTGTCAATGGCTTTAAGGCGGCGAGGCGACGGCGTTTTAGGGTTAGATAATTTCAACGGGTATTATGATCCTAGTTTAAAGAGGTCGCGTGAGAAGCTTCTAGAACGTTCTGGAATATTCGTTGTAGAAGGTGATATAAATGATAAAGATCTAGTTACGAAGTTGTTTGATGTTGTGGCGTTTACACATGTGATGCATCTTGCAGCACAAGCAGGTGTAAGGTATGCAATGGAGAACCCAAAATCATATGTGAATAGTAATATTGCAGGACTTGTAAATTTGTTGGAAGTATGTAAATCTGCAAATCCACAGCCTGCAATAGTGTGGGCATCAAGTAGTTCTGTTTATGGATTGAATTCGAAGGTGCCGTTTTCGGAGAAAGATAGAACAGATGAACCGGCTAGTTTGTATGCAGCAACAAAGAAAGCTGGGGAGGAAATAACTCATACTTATAATCATATATACGGGTTGTCGATAACAGGGTTGAGGTTCTTTACGGTTTATGGACCGTGGGGTAGGCCGGATATGGCGTATTTCTTCTTTACAAAGGATATGTTGAAGGGGAAGGAGATTACTGTGTTTGAGGGACCAAATCATTCGACGGTTGCTAGGGATTTTACCTACATTGATGATATTGTGAAAGGGTGTTTAGGGGCGTTGGATACTGCTAAGAAGAGTACTGGGACTGGTGGCAAGAAGAAGGGGCCGGCGCAGTTTAGGATCTTTAATTTGGGGAATACGTCACCTGTTAGTGTTAATGAGTTGGTTAGTATCTTGGAGAAGCTACTTAAGGTCAAGTCCAATAAGAAGGTCTTGCCGTTGCCTAGAAATGGGGATGTTCAGTTTACGCACGCCAATATTACTTTGGCGCAGAGGGAGCTCAGGTATAAGCCTACCACTGATTTGCAGACCGGGTTGAAGAAGTTTGTTAGGTGGTATCTCAGTTATTACTCGGCTACAAAGAGGAAGAGTAGTTCTGTTTGGTGATATTACTAGAGTGTTTTGTTTTTCACTGGCAATCTGCTGGAACTGGAGGTTTCCGGTTCATGTTTTGTGTCCGCAGAAGCGTTACCTCATCTGGAGTACTGGAAGAGTGGAGGTATCTACATTGTTTTTCTGTCCACATATTGCTTTGTTCTTTTAGGATTAGGTATGATTAATAGTTAGCAAATGTACAGCTTCTCACTTCGGACTACAAAATTACAGTTTCAATAACGCCACGCTGTTTCATTTATGTTCTGTTATCATTTTGAATATCAGTTGCTACGGTTAGATTGCTAGACCAGTTGTTGTCTAAACTTGTACTGCCTTTGACAAGTTTTGAGAAATATTGCTATTTGATTATTGCTCCGTGTCTATATTCAGCCTATTTAGTGATTGGAGTAATATTTCACATTAAGGTGATGAAAGATTTAGCTTGTCTTGTGATGGTGGATGTAGCCACTGATATGCTTCAAGACCACACAGTCTATCATTTGATAATACTTATTAGCTATTTCCTTTAGTTCTAGCTTTTTCCTCTCTTCATGAGTGACGAAGAGGCTATGAATTATGAAGTAGGATGATGAGCACATCTTAAGAGTTTCTCTTACTACCACCATATTCCAAATATGAGAAATCATCTGGCTAATTTGATAGCCTTTTACAATAGGCTGAAGACTTACTTCAGCAGATGCATGTGAGGCTTATTTTACGTATACTTGTTATGTGAGGGTTGGTCTGTGTGTTTTATTTTGAAACTTGAATGTTGGGGAATTTTATTCGACATAATATTAATATATTGGCGAGCTTCATTTTTTTAGGAAGATTCATCTGCAGGTTTATAAATCAAACATTTAATATGTAGTATATGTAGGGTTCTTGGAGTCTTGTTTTTCAGTAGGGTGATAGTGTAGAAGTAAGGATAAAAGATACCGATTGTATGGGATATATAGGGAATATGTGAGAGATGGGGAGTTTATTTGTGAACTGTCCATAAAGGAATACAAGAAGTTTAACTGAGGATGGGGGGAGTATGAGATATTTGTATAAATGCCACTGATGGTAAATATATGGTTCACCATTCACCGATGCACTTATGCCAGTGCACAGAAGTTTAAGGTGAAAGATTTTTGGTATAGCATTTTGATTCAGGCTGATTGACTGAGTGTTTAATGGCTTTTGTGTTCTTCTGAATTCACATAATGTTACTTACAGAGGACGATTTATGGATTCTACTGAAATTGTTCAGCAGGAGCTGATATGAACCTCTGTTATTGCTAGAGATTGCCACAATAGGAGCTGGCATTTGCCACTAATAAGGAACACATTTCTTAGGCTTTTGATGGATCCATACTGCTCCCACTTGTATTGATTTGATGCTACATGACTTGTAGAGCTCTTGAGTTGTACAGAATTGTGTGCCACGTTACTTTTCGGCGTGCTGCAAGCGATATTTTACTCGGCATGTGCAAGTTTGAGTAAATATACGGAATCTTGGCCTGAGTTGCTGCATATTCCTGTGGTTTAAGCACATTAAAAGATTGCCAGACAGGCTGGAATCAAAACCCTAGATCTGACTACACTCTCACATTTAGAAGTAGTATAAACCTTTTTTTGAGAGTTACACGTTTAGTCTTTTTGTGAGAGAAGCAATGTGCTTGTGCTTGACCTGTTGAAGGGTTTCCCATGTCCAATTAAATAGTAGCTTGCTGCGAATGTTGCAGGAACAACTACTGTGTCTAATTATAAACTGCAAGTTGCCAATTTGCTGAACCTTGAGTCCTTGACCTCCAAAAATACTAGCATCAGCAGTAAACAGTAGCCAGACTACAGATTGACTGAGATTCACTTTATAATATGATGGAGTACTTATATATATTCCACTTTACTTAGGGTAATAGTCACATTGCTGTGTGTGGGGACTGTTTTTTTCATGAATAGAAGTTTCCTGACCCGATAATGAATGGCATTGTTGAGGGGTTTGGTTTTGACTAAAAGCTTAAGAATTGTCTACAATTAGGATTGATTAGTCTGTTACTATATGGTAGCGCGTTTGTTTTAGCTAGTACTCCCTCCGGTCTTTATTAGTTTACCCGTTTCTTTTGCACAGAGTTTTAGGAGAAATGATGGTGTGGGATATAGAAAGAGAGAGAAAAGATTAATTTATATTAAAGTTGAATGTATGTGTAATGGAAAGTTAGTGGTCCCATTCCAAAAATAGAAACAAAAGAAATGGGTAAACTAATAAGGGACATCCCAAAAAGGAATACGGGTAAACTAATAAAGATCGGAGGTAGTATTTAATTTATTTATCCTACCATTTCTCCGTAATATTTGTGCCAATTGAGATGTGAGAAATGTTACATGTATTAGAAAAGGAAGTAATACATAATATCAAAATTTCTTTTGTCATAAACTACCTATTGACTATCAATTTTTGATATCAACTATCATCATATAATTTTTGTTTTCAATATAACTACCATAAAAATCCAAAAGAGTTTGGTTAGCACTATCTATTGCTCCCATCAATGCCACTTTATGTTTTTCTCCTCCCTCTTTCTCTTTCGTATCCTCGTAAATTAGAATCTTAAACCCGCAAATTAAAAACCCTTAATAAGAATACCCACCAAGTTGAGGAATCGTAATTATGTAAAGTACATATAAAAATCCATATAAATGTAAATTGAGTATTTACAGAATTGCAGACACTTTGAACATGTTGACGAATTCTGTGGAGGGTTATATTTTATTAAGTGAATGCCTGCGGAGGTCAATTTTACTCGAATAAAATTCGTGTTAATAGGCAGTGCTAACCACACTTTAGGGCTTTTTAAGGTAGTTATAACTTATATTGAAATAGAGTAATAGTTTTATAAGATGGTTGTTTTCATATGGTGATGCTAAAAAGTCATAGTTTTTTTTTTGGTTAAAAGGGCATAATATAGCAAAGTTTTCAAGTTACGGGCTTGAAAAACCCATTACAAAAAGTCCTAGCTGAATATACTTGTAATACCAAAATATACGCCCTTAGATAAACTTGCTTACAATACCAATATGTACTTGGGCAAATATTTGAAGTACTCCCTCAGTCGGTCATTAGACTTCGAGCTAGGCTCGAGCACACATTTTAATAATTGTTAGTAGGCAATGTAGGTTTTTAGTTGATATGTAAAAGAATGTATAAATTTTAATCGATAGAGATAATGAGGGCCTGAGGGGTGTGAAGGGATATTAAAGATGGTATGTCCGAGAGTTATTGAAGGTGGTGAAATGGTGATCTACAACATACATTGGTTAAATAGGGTAAATTCGTGTACTTTTTCTAATAAAAAATACAAGAAGTTTATCTGAGGATGGTGTGAGTAACTTTTATTGGGGTACATAGATTTTTATAAATAGATAGTGCAAATTAAGAATTAATAAAAGTTGATTGAGCGAGAGTAAATTAGTGAAAGGGCTCACATCACAAAAAGTTGAGGGACTTTGAATATAATTGAAACTGTGAGAGAAATTTGTCTAAATTGGACTGAATTTTCATTAAATTAGTCCAAAAGAATAAAGTCTTAACCTGCTAAAGTTGAGGGACTTTGATCAAAACAACAAAAAAAAAAGGGATTCCTGAGTATTTTTTTTGTAATGATAGCTTAAGGATTGCAACAAACTTGATTTTGTCAATTTTTAACTTTTTGCTCGGTTGTATTAATGGTGACTAACTGACTATGCTCCGAATCTTTAAGAAATCTTATTGCAATCAACTAAGCAACAAGCTTTGTTGTTAAAGTCCTTTTCAAATTATTGACAAATAATCCATAATAAAATGATTATGTAATCACATCCTTAAAACATTCACACCAAGATCCAAAATTCCATCACGGTGTGAAAACGCCAGCTAAATGGCATCCACAAAGAAACTGACTAGATCAACAACAACCACATGAAAACGATGTCGGAGTCGCAATTGCTGGGATGTTAACTATCTTAGTTAGTTAATCTATGTGAGGAATATGGTATTCATCATGCATTCATGCCATAGCATTGTGCCTCGTATACAGAAACAAAAGGCCAGTGGCAACTGCTCAGGTTGTTTGAAAAAGCCATCCAAATTGTTTCCCAGGCTTGAAACCTACATCTCAGCAAAACAAAGTATTAGCATTGAAGTTTTTATCACAAAAGTAGAAATAAGAGGTAAAGGATTGTTCGATTCAAGGAAAAGTAAATCCAATCAAGTATCTTTCATCACTCTTCCTAGCTACTAAAATTCCCATTACCAAGACAGGAGGAAATGGAAAACATGGGAATGGGATATATATCAGACTACCATACGCAACTTATGTGAAAAGAACGATCATGGGAAGGCCCCTACAATTAGAGAACGATTTCTTATACCCATTTCCACAGACCATGATGCATCACCTAGCAACACATACAATTAAAACCATAATTGCATGCAGACGGTCGAACACAAACACCAGTGTGACTTCTTCAACATGTTAGATATTGCAGCGTGAATGAAGCTTGAAAAGGTGCCATTTCCAGCACGACTTTATCAGCAAACTTCAGACTATATCAGCATTTTCCTAATGGCTTAACCAAACTCCATCTACAAGAAATTTCCTTCCAGTATACCTAAATGTTTTATACCTCTAATGCACACTATGGCAAATGTTTAATCATGGTTGATCATTGCTTCCGCTTGATCCTGATGTTGTCTCAAAGTTGCTCAAAATGGAGACAAAGTCGAGGAAGCATGTGCGCCGTTACAAATTTTGCTAAGAAAAATGTGACTGCAATAATTATTAAACTCATAAAAAAATGTAATATGGTAGATGCTCATATTCTAAGAGACAAAACATGGAAGCTGCTTATTAACAAGGTAAACTCAAGAATTGGCCATAAGTGGAAGAAAGGGAGGGGGGCGGAGAGCGTAGAGTGGAGAGCGGAGAGCAAACTTTTCATATACTACATGCAGACGAAAAACATTACTCAACACTAAGCAGGAGAATATGGAAAAATAATTTAAAGTACAATGGTTTGACTGACTCGTAGCTGATTCTAGTAGGCAGTAGGCCCTTTGTTGGCAAACACAATTACACAAAAGACCACAGCAAACAATGATCAATATGAATTCAGGAGAATCAGGAAGCAGCCAGAAATAGGCAGTGGAGGACTCTGAAATACAGTTCATTTCGTCGTGGGTCGTGGGCCTTGTGGCCCTCCTAAATATTAGGTGGATGCTGAAACTGTTTATAAACATAAAGCACAGCTTTGCATTCACCTAACTTATTAGCAAGCAGCTCAGTGGTCTTCTTTATATATATTCAAGCAACTTAGTAGACATAATAATGCAAGCTATATGACAAAAATGCACATAGATTCTGAAGTCATGATTGATTGATTGGCATGCAAACATTGAATATGGAATTTTTTTATTTTGCTTGACCAGAGAAAAGATGAATTGTGCCGAGTCCCAACCCCCCCCTCAGCCAAAAGAAAAGGCTGAGAGGGTCCACAAATTTTAGTATTTGCATACCTCTTTTCCTATGCGGCTATGCCTCTACTTATTAGTATATTTCAACTTTTCTTGTCTGTAAAAAGCTTTTTTTATTCTTGCAACCTATTTGTAACATATGCAATACCATAATCTTTGTCAATTTTCCCTTCATTATCATATATCTTGTACTATCTTATGTACATTGTTTGTTTATTGTTGCCTTTGCATAACGCCAACTATGACTATCACTGTTATCTCTTCTAATATGATTGCTATCTCCCCTCCCCCCACCCCTTCCCAAATTGTTTACAAAAGTGTGTTATCTAAGAATCTTTGGAAACTGAAGGAGTAACACTATACATTATGGCCTCCCTGTCAATGTAGTAGTGGCAGCAACAGCAAGACCCTCAACATACTTGTAGCTTTTTTTTTGTTTTGCATTTTTTAGGATAAGAAGATTCGCTATTGCTACTGAGGAAGTAATTCTACTAAGAAAGTTAGCTTTGAGTTTGACATCCTCTAAACGAGTCATCATCTAATTAACTAGTTAGACATCTATCTGTGCTAGTTGCCCTACATCCTTGAGTTTCTAATCTCTTACAGTTACAACTGGTAGTCTCTGGAATAACATCATCAATAAGTTGATCTATTAGTCTGGCACTAAATTTGCCGTTCCTTCATTACCAATGTTCATGACAGTGATCTCATCATCTCTGCTAGCTCCCATATGGTCATAGAGACTTCAGTTTTCAGTTCCCTAGATTTCAGACCTCAAGGCAGATACTTAGAATTCAGACCTTAAGACATTGTTCAATGGTTCTCAAGTAAAATTGTCTCTTAAGAGTTTAAAACAGGGACAACAGGATAGCTACTATATCAAGTATCAACTCCAAATATTCCGTAAAGCACTACTCTCAGAAATGATAGAGAACCTACCTAACCGCGGGTGGGGATAGGACTGGGCAAATTTCGGGACTTATTTGCTTAAACCAGAACAGACTTCCAAATTGTACCTTGCTGTCGGCAGTGTCCAGAGAGGTGAAGGCACACCAACTCACCCTTTTCTGTTAAAATTAAGGTTAAGAAGTTAGAGTCAAATCCAACAAAGAAAGTGAAACATCATTGTCATTTAGATGTAAACATTTCCAATTCTAAGATTCAAGCTGAATGTCTGCTATCACTTATGCAAACTATAGATCAGAGTATCAGACCAACAAAATAAGTCTTTCTGCAGGGCCCCAGAAGGGGAAAAGTAGGTTAATCTTGTAAATATCACATCCTCATGAACACTGATATCAAAGAGACAAACCAATTTTATAACTAGATGTTGGTTCAGCCATTGAGTGAGTTAGACCCAATGATACTGGCAAAGACACGAAATTTGGCAAGTACCAATACCAAGCATTGCAGAAGGTGGCAGCCATGCATATCAACTATCCAAGTCGGATCCTAACCATGAAATTAGAATCCTACCGAACTTGTATATGATTTCCCAAAACAATCCTTGACTTGGTCATTTGTATGTATGTAACTGTTCTGCATTCAGTCAGAGGGCATTTTATGAGCACCTTCTCTCCTTCACTTATAGAGCAAAAAGGTTCTCGTAATTTATATATGTGGTTATAGAGCTCTATCATCAGCTTCAAAAATACACCACATAATTGAATTAGCACTTTCTTTCTTATCATTTCTACCCAACATTTTTTTATTAATATATCAAGTAATCATGCTCGGGCGATGCCTGGGTTGTTGGAAGTTGGAATTAAAAAACTTATAACCTTATGATCTTATTGGTAAAGTGGCAATCAAATATTTATGAAAATTGATGATTAGATCCTTTATTTCAAATATTCCTTTGTATATTGTCATTTTAATATATTGTTTCAAGAGAGGAACTATACTTCAAATTAGTAGTTAAGCACTTAAGCCATTCATGTTCATACTTGAGGTTGCAGATTAAAAGGGTTTAAATGAAGGAGAGCACTACGTGAAGGATAGAATGACTTGACAACGCCTTTAAATATATATTTTAAGATTCCATAATACGTTGCTCGATTACCAGACACCAGCACAATAACCATGTGAGTGCAATATGTTTTGCTTATGAGATCATAACAAAATTTACAATGGAGGTTATTTAAGCTGTTAAAGGCAAGATTAAATCAATTAAAGGCATTATTTTGTTATAGTTACGCAGAAAGTTTGTCTTCCCTATATGATACCTTTAATTTTCCACATGCAACACATAATTCAGTTAGATAAAGGAACAATTTTGCAATAAAAGACGAGTAAGCTGACATCAGTTGATGACTATTTATTAAACAATCAAGTATAAATCAAACACGAGCTTACATGATGTTATGATTTTTTCCCCTGAAGTTTGCCAAGCCCAGAAAAGACCAACTAAACAAGTATCAAGACTCACTGTTCCATCAACACAGATAGCAAGTGAGGTCACAAATCCAAAAGCTGTTTATGCAGTATTAAACAGGGTGCAATTAGCAAACAACTCACATGATTAAGTGAAAAGAACCATTTGCTTCTTTCCATGGCAGCCATGTTATTCCATCAATCATATTAATATACATAGGTAGTCTGTTCATAAGAGTCATATGTGTTTGCCATCAAGTCAGTGAATTAGAAGATGCACCATCAACATTTGTGTCCAATTCCCACCACGGTTTATCATCTTTGAGGAGCAAAGGGTCATCATCTTCTTCAATTGAATCTTCAGCTTCCTCATCCTCACTCTGAACATCCTCAAAATCACATTCATTACTTCCTTTATAGGCATCTCTTTCCAATTTCGGACTATATGACCATTCCAGTCTCTTCAAAATGTCACGATCTTTCCACTGGCCTACAACTGAAACTGCCTGCTTTTTAGCTTTACCAATCAAAATCTCCTTCCAAGAAAAACAGGCATCTGCATTTCTCTTAAGCACCCCGTCATCATTATCACCAACAACAACAGTCTTGAGACATCTCTCCCTAGCTTCCTTCAAGACACCCAAAAAATCTGAATCATCCGAGACAAGGACCAAGCACTGTATTCGCCTATGATCCATCATATCCACCATATGGCTCCTTAGAGCGACATCTGCCGCTTGTGGCTCATCAGACACCGTCTTCACCCAGAAACCAGCACGTCTCAAATCTTCCCCTAAACCATACCCCACCTTAGGAGTCAAAATATCCCGAGCAGCATTCTTATATTTCTCCATCTTCATTGCATATTTTCCCACCAAATCAACCCTCTTCTTTCCTTTAGCAGTTTCCCAGAAATATTGCTCTTTGATTATTGTTCCCTGTCTATATTCAGCCTATTTAGTTATTGGAGTAATATTTCACATTAAGGTGATGAAAGATTTAGCTTGTCTTGTGATGGTGGATGTAGCCACTGATATGCTTCAAGACCACACAGTCTATCATTTGATAATACTTATTAGCTATTTCCTCTCTTCATGAGTGACGAAGAGTAGTTCTGTTTGGTGAAACCCAAACGGGAGGTTGTGATATTACTCGTGTTAGAAGAGTGTTTTGTTTTTCACTGGCAATCTGCTGGAACTGGAGGTTTCCGGTTCATGTTTTGTGTCCGCAGAAGCGTACCTCATCTGGAGTACTGGAAGAGTGGAGGTATCTACATTGTTTTTCTGTCCACATATTGCTTTGTTCTTTTAGGATTAGGTATGACTAATAGTTAGCAAATGTACAGCTTCTCACTTCGGACTACAAAATTACAGTTTCAATAACGCCACGCTGTTTCATTTATGTTCTGTTATCACTTTGAATATCAGCTGCTACGGTTAGATTGCTAGACCAATTGTTGTCTAAACTTGTGCTGTCTTTGACAAGTTTTGAGAAATATTGCTCTTTGATTATTGCTCCGTCTCTATATTCAGCCTGTTTAGTGATTGGAGTAATATTTCACATTAAGGTGATGGAAGATTTAGCTTGTCTTGTGATGGTGGATGCAGCCACGGGTATGCTTCAAGACCACACAGTCTATCATTCGATAATACTTATTAGCTCTTCCCTTTACACTCATAGAGAAAGAAAAGGGAGCTGTCCAACCCTCCCAAATTTGCTTCATTTTTAAGGAAGATTCATTTATAGGTTTATGAATGAAACATTTAATGTCAATTATATGTAGGGTTCTTGGAATCTTGTTTTTTAGTAGGGTGTGAATGCCTTTTGGTAGATAGTCTAGAAGTAAGTGTAGAAGATACGGATTGTATGGGATATTTGTGTGTGTGTGTGTGTGTGTGAGAGAGAGAGAGAGAGTTTATGTGTGGACTGTCCAAAAGGCATACAAGAAGTTTATTTGAGGATGGAGGTTGTACAAGATAGGATGGAGGGAGTATGAGATACTTGTATATTTGCCGATGATGGTAAATATAGGGTTCAACATTCACTGATGCACTTATGCCAGTGCACAGAAGTTTAAGGTGAAAGACTTTTGCTTATAGCATTTCGATTGAGGCTGATTGACGGTGTTTTATGGCTCTCGTGATCATCTGAACGTACATTATATTGCAGAGAATGATTTATGGGTTCTACTGAAATTGTATAGCAGAAGCTGATATGAACCTCTGATATTGCTAGAAATTGCCACAATATTCTCTTTCATGAAGTGCTAGTAGAGGAGCTGGCATTTGCCACTAATAAGGAACACATTTCTTAGGCTTTTGATGGATCCATACTGCTCTCACTTGTTTTTGATTTGATGCTACATGACTTGTAAAGCTCTTGAGTTGTACAAAATTGTGCGCGGCGTTACTTTCCGGAGTGCTGTTAGCGATATATTATTAGGCATGTGCAGATTTGAGTAAATATACGGAATCTTGGACGGAGTTGCTGCATTTTCCTGTGGTTTAAGCACATTAATAAAGATTGCCAGGCAGGCTGGAATCAAAACCCTAGATCAAAATGTCAACTTGCTATACTGACTACACTCTCATATTTAGAAGTAGTATAAACCTTTCACTGAGAGTTACATATTTAGTCTTTTTGTGAGAGAAGCAATGTGCTTGTGCTTGACCTGCTGAAAGGTTTACCATGTGTCCATGTCCAATTAAATAGTAGCTTGGTTCGAATGTTGCAGGAACAACTACTGTGTCTAATTATAAACTGAAAGTTGCCAATTTGCTGAACCTTGAGTCCTTCACCTTCAAAAATGCTAGCAAGTGAAAGCAGTAATCACTTGCCAGACTACAGATTGACTGAGATTTAGTTTACAATATGATGGAGTACTTGTATATATTCCACTTTACGTAGGGCTATAGTCTAGTGAACATTGCAGGGTGATATCTTGCTGTGTGTGGGCTGTATCTGTATGTGGCTGTTTTTTTCAAGAATAGAAGTTTCCTGACCCGGTGAATGGCATTGTTGAGGGGCGGCTTCTTGGGGTTTGGTTTTGACTAAAAGCTTAAGAATTGTCTACATTTTAGGATTGAATGATTGATTAGTCTGTTATATGGTAGTACGTTTATTTTAGCTAGTTTTTATTTTATTTCTCCTACCATTTCTCCTACCATTTCTCCGTCATATTTGTGTCAATTGAGATGTGAGAAATATTGCATGTATTAGAAAAAGAAGTAATACATAATATCAAACTTTGTTTTATCAGAAACTACCTAATTACTATCAAATTTTTGATATCAACTATCATAAAGTTTTTTTTTTTTCAATATAACTACCTTGAAAATCCAAAAGAGTTTGGTTAGCACTATCTATTCATACTTGCTCCCATTAATGGACCCACTTTATGGTTTTCCCTCTCCAAGATACAATGTTGCTCTTCTTTGACTTCTACTTCAATGGCATCCAGCATCCGTCTTTCTCTTTCGTCTCCTCATAAATTAAATCTTAAACCCTCAAATTAAAACCCTTAATATGAATCTCCACCAAGTTGAGGAATTGTAATTATGAAAAGTACATATAAATACAAATAAAACTGATTATTTAAAGAATTGCAGACAATTTAAAGCCCTCAAGTAAACATATTTGTAATACCAATATATGATTTGGCCACACATTTGAAGTACTCCCTTTCATCGGCCAATAGACTTTGTGCTACGCTCAGCTTACAGAAATGTGAACAGTTTAATTCATGGCCAGCTAATCCGTGGAATCTCGTTTCCCTTAATGAACTGTGCATAGATGACTGCTCTGCCCTCACTTTACCTCCAGATGTTGATGGTCTCACTACTCTGAAAACGTTAGTCGTTCGAGGATGCAGGGGCTTGACAGCGGCTCCAAGCAACCTGGAAATGTGCAGATCTCTCACTACATTGTCAATCACTGACTGCACTAACTTGGAAATTATTCCAGATCTACAGCAGCTGACTAGCCTTGAAGAACTCGATATACTGGACTGTGTGAAAATGAAATCTCAGTCTGTAGGGATTCATCGTCTTCCTCGCCTTCGAACCATGAGAATTGGTGGAATATGTGACATGTTTGATAATTTTCTAGAATGCAAATCCCTTGAAAGAGTATGGTTAAAAGGAACACATATATATAAACAATTCTTAGTAAGCAATGGATGTGTTTTCAGTTGATATGCTTGATTGATAAAGATAGTGAGGGTGCCAAGGGATATTCAGAGATGGTAGGTATATCAGAGACAGAGTATGCAAATTACAGAGGGTGGGGAGATTAAGACTAAAAATTTGATTGAGCAAGAGCCACATTGTATTGATATGAATAGAGTGTGTAACAGAGATGTGGATTTTGCTCACTTGACATGGCAAAAGTTTATTTAGATTCTGGAATGTTCCTTTAAACCAACTTATTAGTATCTAGAATTACAATAAAACAACTTGCTTCTTTTTTGTTTTTGTTCCCTTTAATTATAATCAATATGAGTTCTTATTACAGATAGATTTCAACGTGTTATCCTAACCCAAGGGAGTGCATATTAAACTAGAGGAAGTAACAGTTTTCTTTCAATTGTTTTCTTTTTTAATGTTTTTGTTTTAAAAATACATTTATTTTCGGAGAGTTAGGCTCCGTTCTTTTGGACTGAGGGGAATGCGAAGTGAACGGGCGAGGGAATCGGGCGGCCGAGAAAACGCGAGGCGAAAATAAGTCCCAAAAGAACGGGTCTTAGTCTGCTGAAATGAAGGGACTTGGAACTTTGATCAAAACAACGACCAAAAAGATGAGCAATTTTTGTAATGATAGTGTTTACAACAAACTTGATTTTGTCAATTTTTGACTTTTTAACAAATCTCAACAAATCTTCAACAATTCTTATTAATGGAAACTATGCTGGATTATATAAATGGTAACTACACTGCGAATCTTCAACAAATCTTATTGCAATCAACTAAGCAACAAGATTTCTTGTTAAAGTCCTTTTCAAATTATTGACAAATAATCCATAAAAAATTATTATGGAATTATCACATTCTAAAAACATTTTCACACCAATAACCAAAGTTCCATTATAGTACTCCGTAACTTGAACAGTTAACACGGTGTGAAAAACCAGCCAAATGGCATCCACCAAGAAATTGACTAGATCAACAATAGCCACAACGAACACGATGTCGGAGTCGTAATTGCTTGGATGTTAACTATTTTAGTTGATTAAGCCATGTAAGGATGGTATTCATCATGCCATAGCATTGTATCTCGTATACACCCAAAGATAATACAGAAACAAAAGACCGGCCATAATTGCTCAATTTGTTTGAAAATGCCAACCATATTGATTCCAGGCTTGAAACCTACATCTTAGCAAAAGAAAGTATTAACATTGAAGTTTTTATCACTAAAGGAAAATAAAGTCAATCAAGTATGCTTTATCAATCTTCCTAGCTACTAAAATTCCCCTTACCAAGACAGAAGGAAATGAAAACCATGGGAATGCGATCTATAGCAGACTACTACCATATGCAACTTATGTGAAGAACGTTCAAGGCCCCCAAAATTTGAGAACGGTTTTCTTATACCCATTTCCACAGACCATGATGCATCACCTAGCACCACATACAATTAAAACCATAATTGCATACAGATGGTCGAACACAAACACCAATGTGACTTCTTCAACATGTTAGATATTAGCTTGAAAAAGTGCCATTTCCAGCATGACTATGTCAGCAAACCTCAGACGATATCAGCATTACCAATGTTCATGACAGTGTTCTCCATCATCTCTACTAGCTCCCAATGGTCATAGAGACTTCAGTTTTCAGTTTCTTAAATTTCAAACCTCAAGACAGATACTTAGAGTTCAGATAAGACATAGTTCAATGGTTCTCAAGTAAGATTGTCTCTAAGACAGGGACAATAGGCTAACAACTATGTCAAGTATCAAGTCCAAAGTTAACTCCAAATATTCTGTAAAGCACTACTCTCAGAAATGATAGAGAACCTAACTAACAGGGATGGGGCAGGACTGGGCAGGTTGGGAGACTTATTTGCTTAACTAGAACAGAAGTCCGAATTGTACCTTGCCGTCGGCAGAGTCCAGAGAGGTGAAGGCACACAAGCTCAACCTTATCTGTTAAAATTAAGAAAAAAAGTTACTCAAATCTGACAAACAAAGTGAAACATCATTTTCGTCTGGATGTAAGATATTCCCAATTATAGGATTCAAGTTGAATGTCTGTTATCACTTATGCAAACTATTAAACAGACCAACAAAACAAGTCTTTCTGCAGGGCCCCAGAAGGGGAAAGGCAGATTAATCTTGTAAATACCATATCAACCAATTTTAAAACTAGATGTTAGTTCAGCCATTGAGTTGGTTTGACCTAGTAATGGTGGCAAAGACAAAATTTAGCAAGTACCAACACCAAGCATTGCAGAAGGTGACAGCCATGCACATCACCTATCCAAGTCGGATCCTAACCATAAAATTAGGTTTATACCAACCTTGTATATGATATCCCAAAACAATACTTGACTTGGTCATTTGTATGTATGTAATTGTTCTGCTTTCAGCCAGAGGGCATTTTATGAACACCTTCTCCCCTTCACTCAGAGAATGAAGGTTCTTGTTATTAATATATGTATATCTAAGTGGTTGTAAAGCTCTGTAATCAGCTTAAGAAAACACCACGTCTTTGTATTAGCACTTCCTTTCTTATGTTAAACATTTCTACCCAACCTGTCATAATCAATTAATCATGATAAACAAAATTAATGTATTTGTATGATGACTGGATTGTTTGACCCAAACTTATGAATTTATGATCTTATCGATAAAGTGGCAAACTAAATTTTTTAAGATTGATGATTAAATCCTTTATTTCAAATTTTTCCTTCTTAAATCCTTAAAAAAGAAATCCTTCTTATATTGGTATGTTAATATTTTGTTTTAAGAGGGGAACTATAAAATTATTTCAGATTAGTGGTTAAGCCATTCATGATCATACTTCAGATTGCAGATTCAAAGGGTTTAAATGAAGGAGAGCGCTACGTGGAGGATAAAATGACTTGACAACGCCTCTAAATATATCTGTATAGATTTTATGATGTTTTGGTTCCTTACCAGCACATTAACCATGGGAGTGCAATATGTTTCAACTATGAGATCATAACAAAATTATTGATGGAAGTTATTTAGGCTGTTATATATAATACACCAACTTACAAGAAGCCAAGATTTAAATCATTTCAAGGCATTATACTTCTATAGTTACTCAGAAACTTTGTCTTCCCCTATACATATGATACCTTTGATTTTATTTTCCACATGCAACACATAATTCAGCTAGATAAAGGAAAAACTTTACAGTAAAAGACGAGTAAACTGACATAAGTTGATGACTATTTATTAAATCAACTCAAATCAAGTATAAATCAAGCACAAGCTTACATGATGATGTTACAATTTTTGCCCATGAACTTCGCTAAGCCCAGCAAAGACCAATTAAGCGAGAATCAAGACTCACTGTTCCATCAACACAGATAGCAAGTGAGGTCACAAATCCAAAAGCTATTTATGCAGTATTAAACAGGGTAAACTTAACAACCAACTCACATGATTAAGTGAAAAGAACCATTTGCTTCTCTCCATGATAGTCATCTTATTCCATTAATCAAATTAATTTACACAGGAAGTCTGTTCATAAGAATCGAATATGTTTGCAATCAAGTCAATGAATTAGAAGATGCACCATCAACATTTCTGTCCAATTCCCACCAAGGTCTATCATCTTTACAGAGCAAAGGATCATCATTTTCTTCCATTGAATCTTCAACTTCCTCATGCTCACTCTGAGCATCCTCGAAAGCACATTCATTACTTTCTTTACAGGCATCTCTTTCCAATTTCGGACTATAAGACCATTCCAGTCTCTTCAAAATGTCACAATCTTTCCACTGGCCTACAACTGAAACTGCCTGCTTCTTAGCTTTACCAATCAAAATCTCCCTCCAAGAAAAACAGGCATCTGCATTTCTCTTAAGCACCCCGTCATCGTTATCACCAACAACAACAGTCTTGAGACATCTCTCTCTAGCTTCCTTCAAGACACCCAAAAAATCTGAATCATCCGAGACAAGGACCAAGCACTGTATTCGCCTATGATCCATCATATCCACCATATGGCTCCTTAGAGCGACATCAGCCGCTTGTGGCTCATCAGACACTGTCTTCACCCAGAAACCAGCACGTCTCAAATCTTCCCCTAAACCATACCCCACCTTAGGGGTCAAAATATCCCGAGCAGCATTCTTATATTTCTCCATCTTCATTGCATATTTCCCCACCAAATCAACCCTCTTCTGCCCTTTTGCAGATTCTATCTGATTCAGCCGTTTCTGATGCTCTCTTTGGTGAATCATGAAATGGCCAATAAGCTTCTCATTGGTGTTAAATTTCCTCCCACAAACCCGACATACATAGGGTTCAACAGACTTGATAATGCCCTTGTTCTCTAAACAATTTAACACCTTTCTCTGGTTCCTCAAATCCCTAACTGCAGGGGGCACATAGCTAAAAGCATGTTGGTTGGCATAAGCTATCATATATCTGACAATCCCAAAAGAAAAAACTGCCCTTTTCAACTTAATAGCAGCCTCAAAAGGAGAAACCGAATTCGGGGGTTTGTTATCCAAATCCCAGAAAATTCCTATCTTGCTTTGGGGAAGTTTCACCAATGTTGAACCAGATGAATTAAAAGAAGGGTGTTGTTCAGAATAAAACAATCTAGCAAATTTGAGACATGCAGTTATTATATTTGGTTGTCCCACATGAAATTGGTGCAAACTCCCGTGAATGCTACAACATTTGTGAATGCCCATTGGTAACAAGTTTAAAGAGAAAGCTAAGGTTGAAAATTGAAATAAAGCATCTTAACTAGGATGCAAGAAGAAAAGCTAATTATATAACCAATTATAGGAACCTGAAAAGGGCAGCCAGCGATTTCAAAGAGAGTGAAAGTATGCGAACAAAGCAATTCGCTATCTTTACATTCTTCTCACCACTTTTCTGGTACAGTTGCCTACTGTCTGAGGCTCAGTTTCTGAGGTTTCAGGTGGACAGCGGCAGTCAGCAGTGGGCCGCGACGTAATTTCACTACCACTTTTATCTCTCTGATTTAAGTTCTTGAAACCTCAGTTAACTCCATAACTGGGATACCTAACTTGTTTTCACCCCATATCAGATATTACAAAGCTTTCATCCCTGACATGACAAACAATTATCCAAATCAATAGATTAAACATGCAAATTCAAACTTTAACATATAGAGAAAAAAGTACCATTTTCATTGCACCCTCCCCTCAACTTCCGAGTTACTTACAAAAAAGTGATAAAATTAACAATTGGGAAAATAAATCTGCTTCTTCAATTCCTATTTACAAACCCTTATACACCTATTACCCCAAACTTAGAAAATTCCAACAAAAATCTACAATTCAATCAAGATAACAACCGCACTTACTATATTATGGTAGCAACTAGCAAATTACACATTCTAATAAACATCTAAGATTTAAGAAGAATGTTGCAATTCAACAAATCAAGACAAAGCATCAAAAATATAAAATAATGTGTGAAAGTAAACCTCAACAGTCAACAATCATCACTCACTTTACCAAACAAGTATATAATTTTTTTGATGTTCTCTATATTACTACCAAATCAGACAAGGGACAAGCATCAATATTATATGAAAAATCGAACAGAGACCAAGTAATTTATTGAGGTTTACTACCAAAATCAAGACTAAACATCAAGAACAAGCTAATTCACTGATGTAATTTACCAAATCAAGACCAAACATCAAAAATTGAACAAGCAAGCAATAAGTGACGGTACAATACCTCGGATGGTCGTGGCGCAGTGGACAGTGTATGAAAAGGCAAAAAACGTCTCAATTGCAGCAGTGAGATGCAATTTGAATTTGAAATTTGAAACCCTAAGTTTGGGTGGAGAAGGAAGAGAAATGAGAGGCCAAAAAGTTGAAAACTGTGTCTAACACTTACACAGCCAGGGGTGTAAATGCGATCAGAAAACTCGCGAGCTACTCGAGATCGACTCGGTTAAAGTTTCACACGAGTGAGCTCGAATCGAATTCGACTCGAGATGTTGGTAAGTATAGTTGAGCAACTCGATACTCGACTCGAGAACTCGTGAAAAACTCGAATACCCAAATATCAATAGCAAAATACCTAAATTCGAGATTTTTCTAAATTATTGTTGCTTTTAACATGAGACACTTCTGCAAGCTACTCGAAATCTACTCGGTCAAAGCTTGACTCGGTCAATGATCGACTTGGTCAAAACTCGACTCGAGTGAGCTCGGCTCAACTCAAACTCGACTCGAAATGCTAACGAGTCGAGTCGAGCTGGCTCAAACTCGAACTCGCCTCGCATCATTGACACCCCTAGTCTAACGTAGCTACAATATGTTGCACCTTTTTAACGTATGCTTTTTTTTTCTTCTTCCCTTGTTCTTTTTTCCAAAATTTTGGGGTTCAGTTGAACCCATTGTACTGAGCTAAACCCGTACCTGTCTTAAGTAGTGGCCGCCATCGATATTATGGTTCCATTATGGTAGGTTTTTAATTTCTTTTGTGCAATCAAGAACCATGTCGGGTGGTTGGATCTTCTTGATTACCGTTGTTCTAAATTTGTTTTGGCTGTAATATGGGGTTGTTATTGAACATTTGGAAATTTTCACCATGTTCATAATTTTGGCGACAAACAAACCATAAAATTCAGAAGATGAAAAAAAAAGGTATAGGAATCAGGCCATCTTCTAATCTTCACTAAAAACATTCCATATTACATGATAATTGTGCATATTTTTGTATTAAATGTACAATTTTTTGATCATGTGCATTTTTTCGTCTTAGTTTCCAAAAACGAGTTCTTGCAGTTTGAGAATTGTAATGTGCATATTTAGTTCAAAACATGTGCACATTTAGCTTGTCTCCATATTTAGAGTCACGTGACACGTACATAGGGGCCAACACCGAAAAGCTGGTTAATCCCCTACATTCCGACACAAGGTAGTGGTCCACAACCTAAAACATTAATTTTTTAGGTAGTTTTTGACGATATTTTTTTTAGGAAAAATTGTCAAGAATAAGCCAACCTTTGCGTGATCCGCTAAAAACAAGTCAACCCTTTGCTTATCTTGGAATAAGTTAACTTTGATATTACTTATAATTTTAACAAGTCGAATGACTTATAACCTATTGAACAGGTAAATCAGGTTTTTTTATTATAATTTTTTAATTTATCTCTCTCTTCACTCGTTTAATTCTTCTTTCTCTTCCCACCTCCCCGTCCCCCATATTTCTTATGCCATCCTCTCTCTCAGCATCGACAACATTTCGGCACATCATTATCCCGCCTTTTCTCATTCTGCGCGCGCCCGTGGTTTGTTTTGGTGGGTGGGTTTTGGTTGCTTGTGGCTGATTTTCTATTGCTTGCGGCGGGTTTGGGGGAGTTTTTGGTTGTGGAAGGGGTTGTTTTTGGTTGTTTCATCTGGCCGATTATTTAGGTCAGGTTCAGGGTTCGTTGTGGGCGATTTGTGGTGTTTTGAGGTTTGTCGAAGGGTATCATGGTATGTTTGTGGTGTTGGTGTTCCACTAGTACAGAAATGTCAATTTGCGTCGGACCTGGGACCCCCATTTGCGTCTGACATTGGTCCGACGGAACAGGTCTCGTCGTAGATGAGAAGACAAGATCTGCGTCGGATAAGACCCATCCCTCATGCACCCCGCACAGACCAGCCCCATCTGCGTCGCATGCGGTGCTATATGCGACACCGATGATACGCCATTTGCGTCGCATATATGCGACGAAGATGGGGCTTGCTGGACTGTTGTGGGGTGCATGGAGGATGGGTCATGTGCGACGCAAATGGCGTATCATCTGCGTCACATGCGGTGTTATATGCGACGCAAATGGCGTATCATCCGCGTCGCATATGGCACCGCATGCGACGCGATATATATGTTTTTTGGTTTTTTTTTCAACTTTTTTTTTTCAACTTTTTTTTTTGTCAAAACTAAACAAACATTATGTTAATAATTATGAGCAAAAAAAGTCGTCGAATCTCCTTTGTAATTTGGACAACCCAAGAAATCATTGGGAAAATTTTGCATATATATATATATATATATATATATATATATATATATAACCAATGTTGCAATCGATCAACCAACAAGGATTCAAGCAACAAAATATTATTCTAACCTACAAATACATACACTAACCATCAAGCTTAGTTTGCTTCGTTAACGACTAGTACAAAGTATTCCACAAAAAGTTCTTTGAGGTCGTTGATCTCATATATGGAGTATGGCTCAAGACTTAACGGAAAAGCCTAGAAATATATTAAATTAGTTAATATACTTTAAAATTCTATAAGTATAAATAACGAATTTACAACATACATATACCTCATACAAATTCTTTGAATTATAGTAGTAGCGGATGATTAGAAACATGTATCTCATCATGAAATAGTCGCATTCCACTCCTCCCGATTGTGGAGCACACTACACCAAATTTAAGATATATATTAGAATCGAAAAAAATCCTAAATAGAATTATAAAGTATCAAATACAAAACCATAAGTGTTTTACTCGCATATATGTCCAAGACAATTTAGTGCCTTTATTGGATCCTTCAAGGCGCGTGTACTTTGTATATGCACTAAGTATAGAGATTTTGTAACAATTAAATACTATAAACATTTATAAATTATTTAAAATATCATAAAATGCATGTAAACTTATTAACATGTATAACAACTATGAACTTGCATATTCAACGGTATCTTGATAGCTAAGGATCTATCTCTCTGGAGCGAATCAAATATATATACCGTATTCTTAGATAGACAAGTGACAAGAAGAATCCAATTATCCATAAGGCATGAAGCAAAATGTGATGTTTATATATATAACCACAAGTTCATAAAGATAAAACAAAGTAAAGATTAGTTTAACTAACATACTTTTCAATATACGGACATAGGATGTAACGCATATATTGATTCGCTTTCATTGAACTTGCCATGTAGTTGATCACTGCATCTAGTTGATTGCGTATCATGGTCGCTGAAATCATACTTGGACACATGAAACCAATATTATTATCTCCATGCTCCTCAGACTGCTCTGCCAAGTACCTAGTATCCAAACACTTATAGTTAGGAGAAAAAATAAAAATAAATATCAATGTTAATTAGTTTAGAGTTTGAGAAATCTCACATCATAAATACTTGCAAAATGGATACATTAATCCATGCTCCCGTGAGAAGTTGAAAAACATTATCTTGTCGCGAGAGAATGATCATATGATCTCTATCAAAGTCGAAGACGGTACCCTTCGTAACTTGCATATGAAAAGGCTCATCTGAGGGTTTGTTGCAATATATTCGGTGCATCTCCTTGATAGTATCATCCATATCATCCAGTGCCAAGTCAATAAAAGGATCTACGTGCCTATGTGAAGACTCATCGGTGCAAGGATCACTACCAACTTTTTTTTTTCTTCATCGCACCTTCTTTAGGTATATGTTCCTAATTCAATTCGACTTCTTTTTAATTCATATTATATATGTATATAGATTGTTTCATAAATAAATCAAGATTACTTAGTATACAAAATAAAGATTACTTAGTATATATAAATCAAGATTTCTTAGTATATATATTTACATTTCTTAGTATATAAATTAGAATATTAAACATAAGTTACCTGATTATCTGAGACTAAAAATACCAACTCTTTCGGCCATTCTATGAATGAACCCTCGGCTTGACTGAGTTTCACGATGTATGGAGTAGGTAGTGGAACTAGAGCTCCTGCGTAGTCCCAAATAAAATCATCAACACTCACTTTCACGGCCGTAGGATGTGATGATGACTCCGTTTGTGGATGTACGGTACCCTCAGCTACAATGATTGGTCCCTAGTTATCCGTATTGCCAAACGACATGGAACCAGACTCTTAACATCCAATGAGAACACAATGTCATTAATTAAGTGTTTTAGAAACATAATATCATAATCGTAGAAGATATAAAATAACTATATACCAGCAAGTTCACAAATGGATCATTGCCCCCCGAGTGACAGCTACTAGGATCAACTGGAGTGTGAGGACTTGTTTTGATTTGGTGCTTGAAGACCTAATTGCGCTGTAAAAGCCTTCAACTTTTCTTGAACTATTGCATCTATCTTCGAGTTCATCTCTTCCATCATCTGTTCTCTAACTCTTTGGCTCACTCAAGCCTCGAACTCCTTCATCTCCTCATCATCCATGCCCCTACCCTTTTGAGCAGTATTACTCCGATCAGGAATTCCCCAAACCGATGTAATCCCAATGCTACGCCCAGCTGTTAACACACGCCCAGGACGGTCTTTCCTCTGTAGAGCACGTGATAGAGCATCATCCATCCGATCTGGAACAAACT
Source organism: Beta corolliflora (assembly GCA_947648045.1). NCBI lineage: Eukaryota > Viridiplantae > Streptophyta > Magnoliopsida > Caryophyllales > Amaranthaceae > Beta > Beta corolliflora. The sequence goes on from CANSZD010001103.1 coordinate 154,126, forward strand.
CTCCTTCCTTTTCTTTCCTTTTCCAATCATCCTGCGTCAAATTCAAAAAATTCATATGATTAGTAGAATACGAGTAATTAGACAAGAAAATATCATAAAATTTGAAGAATGCTTACATTGGACTCTTTTATCTTTTGTGTTTCTTCATTAGGGAAGAAAATTTTCCTTCCTGATCTTTTTTCGATCTCGCGAGAAGCCATGGCAAAGTTCGATCCGGCAAGGAGGAAATAATTGATGATGTGGATGAGTCAACAGATGATGCTGCAGAAGATTTAGGGATATACGCTTTGTCTTTCCAAACGGGAATCATCTCCGCATATGACTTTTGATCCAAAAAATGAGGATGAATGTTGGCAGCCTGAGACTTTCTTGCTCTTTCACTTTTAGCCTAATATGAAAACAAGTAACTAGTTAATATTCACAACAACAAAAATTGATTATAACATATTATGTAATTGTAACGTAACCTTAAACTCCTTAGAGCTACACGTTTTCACAAATTCGTCCCAAATCTCTTCCGTGATGAAAGGATAGAGCACGTACGGTTGCATATCATTGTTAGGCCCCGGCCTCGTTTTTGTGATCCATTGACTCACCAATCTTGACTTGAAATCTCTCCACCGCTTATCACAAGTAGTCAACACATCTCGTATCTTCCTCTCATCCTCTTATATTCCAAACTCTTTCTTCAATATATAAAATTAACCAATAATACACGATTAGTATAATAAACATGATTCAAATTAAATTAAAAGAATGGATTTTAAAAGTACATAGGTTTACTTACTTTAGCATCTTCCCATAAACTATTTTTTTAGGCCTTGTGGAACATCATCCCAACTATCGTACAAGATAGACACTTTGCTTCTACCGATTTCACCGCAATGTGTCTTGTACGCACCAACATGATCCCCAATCGGACGCATCCAATCATCCCACCGAAGTACTCTTTGGACCCGGGTTTGGAACGTATCCCTTTTGTAGGACCTCTAGGCTTGCTCACTTTTTTCTTCCTACTACCTCCATGAGTTATCTCGGCCTCAGAACGTGGTTGCCGATCATCATCGGATGCATCATGCATTATGTGATCTTCCATCACTACACCTGAAACCATAAAGCATAAAGACATGTTAGATTCATCAATGAAGTACTACAAAATTATTTTAACAAAGCATAAAATATATAATTGAATATTATAAACAATAGTAGTTGCAATAATATTACATTAGTTACCTATTAATCAGTTTTTTATTTGACAACGTGAAATCCCTCATTATGGTCTCGACGAATGTAATTCGTGTTCAGATCTTCTCCTAATGTACTTGGAATGACTACTGACGAAGCAATGACTTCATAATTGCTTATCGTATTCTTCTTCATCGTGTACATCATCAATTCCAAGTATTCTCCTTTTTCCTTCAATGACAACAGACCATTTTGAATCGATAGGGTCAACCATGTAGAATACTTGTTTTGCTTGTGATGCCAATATCAAAGAATCTTCATGATGCCCTAACGCTTTGAAATTGACTAATGTAAAAAAGTCATGTTCATCCTTCTTTACACCACAACGAATATCAAACCACTTGCATTGGAAGAGCGGAATCTTGAAGTCAACATAGTCAAGTTCTAATATCTTTTCAATGAACCCGTAGTAAGACTTGATTGTCTCAATAATGGATCTATCCCTTCTACTTTTGTACTCTGATGACAAAGCCCCCAACGTAACACCACTGTTTTGCATTGTGGATTTGTCATCTTGCCGTTTAGGGTAAAATGAATAACCATTGATGTCATACCCTTCATAGGAAAGAACTTGCATCTTTGACCCATATGCCAACCATCTCAACGTATCCTATACATCATCTTTTGGGTCAGATAGTTGGTTCATAACTCGTTCTTTAAACCAATCAACGAACGACCGATTATGCTCAATCATCAACTCACGTTCATTCTTCAATGGATACTGAACACTAAGCATCTTCTTGTGCTCATCTAGGTAAGGATGAACTTGTTTCAGATTTTTTAACACCAAAAATTCTGCTTTTCTTTTCAACTCTCCATCAAGACACAATCTTTTTCTTCCAATGGTACCACAACCATCAAGCCTTCCTTCATGTCTAGATTTTGGCAATCCAACTACTTGTGCACGTGCTAAATACTGACTTACATATTCAGATACTTCCTCCGCAACTGTTCTTTGGACAATACTTGCTTCTGGTTTGGTTGGATTCATCACTTTGCCCTTGAGAGTACCCATATGCCCTTTCGAAAGGCCACATATACCTCATACAAACGGGCCCACAAAGTTTAATTTCTTGGACAAGATGAATTATCAAATGAGGCATGATGTTAAAGAACGATGGTGGGAAGTACATTTCAAATCAACACATCGTCTCTATTACATCAGCTTGCAACTTACCTAGAGTGTTAGGATCAATCACTTTGCTAGATATAGTTCTGAAGAAGAAACACAAATTTGTAATTGTGTATCTCACTTGGGAAGGCAAAATTCCTCGTATTGCAACAGGTAATAAATGATGCATCAAGATACGACAATCATGAGATTTCAAACCGACGAGTTTCAAGTCCTTCAGTGAGACAAGGTTTCGAAAATTTGACGAGTATCCAGCAGGGACCTTTAACCTATGCAGAGACTCACAAAAACTCGTTTTCTACTTCTTAGACATAGTGTAGCAAGCTGGTGGAAGATGATAGCGTTGTCCCCACTCCTGAGGTGCTAGTTATGGTCTTCCCATTTCAGTCATGTCTTTCCTAGCTTTAACTCGATCCTTTGTCTTCCCGGGCATATTCAACAATGTTCCGACAATGGCATCACAAATATTTTTCTCAATGTGCATTAGATCAAGACAATATCTGACTTCTAAGCATTTCCAATATGTGATCAACATGCAAATCATCACACAAGCAAGTGGAGCTCATACCTTGATCATAAAACTCTCCATGCCATGTCCACCTAGTATAGTTACTCTTAAACCCACGACGAATCAGATGATCCTTAATTTGATCCACATCATGATACCCCCTAGAGTTATTGCAATCACAACAAGGACACAAGACTAACTTTGACCCATTATGCGATAGATGTTCTAACGCAACCCTGAATCAACCCCTTGTAGAAATGTCGCCGAAATCCGATTACCATACATCCAGTTTCGATCCATATTTATACACTAGAGACACCAAACAAGAACACGATCGATCACATCATTCAAAGTGTCTTATCAAATGCAGTCATGAACATTTGGGTCCTTATCACTCCAACCTAACCCATCCTTGAGTTTCTCATCTCACTAGCGAATTCGTTATTTGCGTCGCACCTTTCAAAGAGTCTGACGCAGATAGTGGCCTTTCACTATTTGTGTCGCACAAGCCACCTGATCCGACGCAGATAGGGCGATGTGTGCGAGTCTAGATAGAGAATCATCTGCGTCGGATGTGAGGGGTGTCCGACGCAGATGACTATTTGTGTCACACATGAGCTACATGCGACGCGCATAACTTCAGTTATGTGCGTCGCATTTTTGGCTCATCCGACGCACATAGCTATTTTGCATCGCACGCTAGTTAAATATGACGCACATATGTCGACTTTTGCGTCGCTTTCCTTGTTGCATGCGACGCAAATAAGTCTTCTGCGACGTTTGTACTGTTGTGCGACGCAGATGGTGGGATGCAAATCGTCTTTTTTGTACTAGTGTTCGTGGTGGGTGGGGGTGGCTTTGGGGAGGCAGATGTGGTGTTGGTCGGGCTAGTTTCGGGTGGGTTGGGTTGTGGTTAGGTGGTTTGGGGCAATGCTGAGTTATGATGGAGTTTGGGAAAAGGGAGATGGGTGTAGGAGAGATAAGGGTTTATTGGTTTTGGGTTGTGGGCTGTGGAGGAAAAAGGGTTGGTGGGTGGTGTTAAGGGGATAAGGGGGGAAAGAGAGGATGGGTGAGAAAGGGGTCGAAGGGGGATGTGTTGGTGGTTTTGGAAGCAGAGAAAGAAGTGGGCACTCAACAGTGGTGTGGGTTTGATGGTGGTGGGTGGCGGAGGGAAGTAAGGAGAGGTGGTGGTGGTGGGGGTGGTAAGGAGAGAGGAAGAGACAGGGGGGAAATATTATTTTTTTTGTTTTTCTAAAATGCAATTAAAATAAATAAATAAACAAATGAGACATTAACACTTGGACACTTAACTTGTTAAATAGGTTAATAACAGGTTATGACTTGTTAAAAATAGATATGTTTTATACGTTGACTTATTCCAGGATAATCAAAGGGTTGACTTGTCTTTAGCGGATCACGTAAAGGTTGGCTTATTCTTGACGATTTTTCCATTTTTTTATTAGATTATTTTCCCACAAAAAGTTGATTTTATTAGGTAGCATCTGACAATATTCATGTGAATTAAACACTTTGAAGTTATTCGCTTATTTGATTCTATTTGGTTTCATTATGCACTCGGGTGTACGATATACATGGTACATCCAAGGCTATTTTTTAATCATTTGCTTATTTGGGAGCTTTCTCTCTCAGTGTAACTTTAGCTCATTTGGGAGATTTTTAATCAATAATGAGCTAGAAGGTAATTTTGGTTATACCATGCTCAAGGTATATCCAGATTAATTATAGACGTTATAGGCCCTGTTCAGTAAAGAGGGGTTTGGGAAATAATTAGAGTAGAGCTGATCAAAGGTAGTCCGGCCCAGCCCAAAAATGCTCGGGCTTGGGCAGGTTTTGCTGGCCCGATCCGAGTTTTTTTTTATTTGGACGGGCTTTGGGGCAAGCCAAAAACTTTTTAGTCGATTTTGGCTCGAAAAGCCTGCTATTTTAGTCCCGAAAAGTGGGCTTTGAGTGACAAAAATCAGCCCGAAATTTGGCACGGGCCAATTTTTAATAGTGGCGGCTCGACTCCGCATTTTGATCACCTCTAAATTAGAGTTTTGAATTCATATTAGAGGATTTGAATAGTCAATCCTTTAATTTGAGTGTTTGGTAAAGAAAGGCTTAAAATAGTTGGGTCCAAGCAACACTTTTTGAAAAAGTTGACGGTAATAATTTTGTGGTATTAGAGGTTTGGGAATAAGTGGCTAAATTACATGTATGTCCTTTTTTGAAAATTACTACCCTTTCCAAGGTACATCCAAGTAAAATAATGAATTATGTCCATATTCTTATTGGTCAATATATACAATCGAGTAGTAATCAACTATTATACTTACCAAATACTTTTATACAAACCACTAATAAAATCAGTTAGTTAAGCAGATCAGCTGATAAAATCAACTATCAATTACTATTAGCTAAACAATAAATTAGCTAGCAATCTGGTAATTGCCAAATAAGGAAATAGTCACGGAACCCTTAGAAAGAGTGGAAGGCCACCAGGCACCATCCAATAAAGAAGAAACACGAAGTTGGCCAGACGTGAGAAGCAATTTTTGTATATACATCTTATAATATCTTGTGAATTCCTATACAAATGGAGGTGGAAGTCAATACTTATGCCATAATCATCAAGTTCATTCACAAAACTCTTTGAGAGTTCAAATAATATCTTTAGGTTATTATCTTATTGTCCATAGTATATATTTATCTTCTTATATCTTTAGTTATTCTTTGTTATTCTCTTATGTATATCTTTAGTATTCTTACATATCTTATAGATTTCATGGTTGTATTATAATTATGATTTAAACTTTTTCAATACATTCAAACTTTCTCATTAAATTTATCATTGTATCAAGAGCCTACATATATATTCCAATTTTTTTCCGCTTCCCCAATCCTCTCTTTCCATGCCGCCCACACCACCAACCACCTTTGCCAACGCCGAGAAATGATGGCGACCCTACTATGTCATCCTTACGTAATGTTATTTCATCTCTCTTCCAACAACAATGGAAACCTTCTATATATACTCAACCTCCATCCCTTATGTGCAACTGGGAAAGCTTTAACTCCAAATATCCAACTCAACTCCTTCGGCACTCCATAGATTCCCTACATGATCATTGTCGAGCATAAAACTCCTTTCTCCGAAATCTTATGGAGAAACTCATGCACTCTCTAAACTACCATCACACGAAAACTTCAATCATCTCTTTTGACACCTTATAGTTCGACTACCAAGTGTTGCCAAACATAATATTTCACCCCAACTCCTATAAAACACTGTATAGAATCTCTTATGAAACTATTTAATCAGACCATCAAAGGACCATCAATATTAACAACATGCTCTTCTACTTCTTGTATTACTTACCACTTCTACTAGCATTTTATGTGCTCACCACAAAACTCGTCCAAAAAATCCTAAATTATCCACCCACACCATTTTTTTCCATACCCATCTTTGGTCACCTTTACCTCTTTATAAACAAGCCTCTTGCGCGAACCTTAGCAAAACTATCCCAAGTTTACGGTCCAGTGATTTTGTTCAACTTCGGCTCTCGTCCGGTACTTGTAATTTCCTCACCTTCTGCGGCGGAGGAATGTTTTCGTAAAAACGACCTCGTCTTCGCCGACCGCCCCGACTCTCTAGTGTCCAAGGTCTTAGGGTACAACAAGTCAACAATACGGCCCTCTTGGTCGCCCGGTATGGACCACATTGGCGCAACCTACGTAAGATTTCGGCTGTTGAGGTTTTCTCCCCTCAACGCCTTAATCTCCTTTCCACCATCCGTCATGACGAGGTGAAGTCGCTCATCCGACGACTGTACACACAGTCGTCGGATGGCGAATTTCATGATCGGATGGTGGAGGTAGAGATGAAGACAGTGTTCTCGGAGCTCATGTACAATGTCATGATGAGGATGATAACGGAGGATCATAGCTACCATGGAGACAATGATAAGGGGAAAAAATTTATGAAGGTTGTGGAGGATATATTTATGGTTGCTGAGTTGCCAAATATCGGAGATTTCGTGCCATTTTTTAGGAAGCTTAAGTTTGAGGGGTATGTGGAGAAAACTATACGTGAAGTTCATGAGAAATCAGATTGTTTCTTGCAAGAGATGATAGAAGAACAACGATCAAAGATGTTTGAGGATATGCATCAGGATGCTAGGCAGATCGTTAGTGAGAAAGGTTTGATTGAAGCTCTACTGTCATTGCAAAGTAAAGAACCTGAAATTTACACGGATCAGATTATCAAAGGCCTTATTGTAGTAAGTTTAACGAATAAAATCCTTTTCTTTTATGCATTCATTTTTTGAACTTCTAATGACCTTGTGAAACCGTTTAAGCTAACAACAAATTTGCAATGTTTGTTTGATTAGGTCGTGATATATCTACATACATTTCTCACACAAACTAACGCCATGTATTTACTTCAACTATCATATTTGTAAATCTCGTTCTAATATGACTATTTAATATGCTAGTTGCTTTTTTCACAAAAAAAAACTATCATATTTAATCAGCAAAATTAAACATCAAATTTTTGTTGTCAAAGATGTGTGAGGATACAACTTATACTCTTAGATTGTAAAACGTATATTTTTAGCAAGTGTTAAGCTTATTTAAAAACAGTGGGAGTAATCAGTAGATTTTTTTTTTTGTTTTAGTTAAATTTAAATTGATTAAATCATGATAGTTAAGACTATAAGTCAAATTAAACCAGTTATATAATAAATAAAAAAATCACGTGAAAATAAATCAAGTGGAGAAAACACGGCTTTTTTTATGAACTTTTTTTTTGGTGAACGAAAACACGGCTTAAGTGTCAAAACTTATATAGATATTCAAATGTTATGTATTAGAGGATCTTATGTGATATATTTAGGAAACAAATGATTCCTATCTTTTAGCATAGGATATTTCCTATTATTCTTAGTCTTGTATTCTATCTTTGTGTGGTATATAAGCCACGGCTGTGAATGAGAAACCCTAAGCTTTTGCCTCTAATCTATCATGGTATCAAGCCGGAATTTTTTTTCCGCAAAATTCTCCTAAACTCTTAAGTCCCCATGGCTGGCGATGAAGATGTGTCGCCTCCTATTTCTACCAAACTTGCCTATAACTCTCCGTTCTTCCTCGGTCCTCAAGATCGACCGCGTGATTTTATCACTCCTATTCGACTCAAACTTGACAACTTTGATGATTGGTCTCACTCTATTCGTGTAGCACTCACGTCTCGTCGAAAATTCGGTTTCCTTGATGGCACCATTAACACTTATTCTCCTCCTTGTACAATGGATGATTGGGTGACTATTCATTGTATGCTAGTTTCTTGGTTAATGAACACCATAGATTCAGACGTCAAATGTATGCTTTCTCACTATGATAATGCTAAAAAATTGTGGGATGATATTCATGAGCGTTTCTGCCTTGTTAATGGGTCGAGAATTCAACAGATTAAAGCCGATATTAATAAGTGTGAACAGCCAAAAACCATGTCTGTGGCTATATATTATAGTAAACTCTCTGTGTTGTGGGATGAACTCGATCGTCACGAAGCACTCATCACCTGTACGTGTGGTAAGTCATAAGTGTACTTGTGACGTCGAAAAACGTAATGCGGCTCGTCGTGAGGGTGATCAGCTTCAACAATTCTTACTCGGCCTTTGCTCGGAGTACTATTCTTCTCTTCGTTCTACTCTTCTCGCTAATGATCCTTTGTCGTCTTTAAACCGTGCGTTTCAAGCTGCTGCTCAAGAGGAGAAGGTGCGTGGCTTCTCACGGCTCAAAGAAGAGGCTCCTCCCGTTCTTGGCTTTGCGGTTCGAACTGAACCCCGCTCTCGTCCTCGTCTCTCTCGTAGTGAGAAGGCTACCTTGGTGTGTTCTCACTGCCATACCAAAGGCCATGATGATACTACATGTTTTGCACTCCATGGTACCCCGGACTGGTACATTGACAAATATGGGTCGAAGGCCCCCTCAAAACCGGCCTCCTCCTCTTCTTCTACTGCCAGGCCACGTGCTCCAGTTCGGGCCAACAAGGCTGCCACCGAGCCGACATCAACAGCTCCTGCGGCACCTCCTCACGTCAATGCCGAACAGTGGCAGGCCTTCATGGCCATGTTCGGTACCCCTCCTCCCTCCAATCGTCTAAATGGTAAGTGGCTAATAGACACCGTGTAACGCCCCGACTTTCATCCATCCTCATTAAGCTAATTAATCAGGATTAGCAGCGGAAGACTTAGCTTAGTCGGCGCGTTACCGCCGTACTTTCCACTAAGGGAAAATACAAGGCGACATTTAACATTAACTTACAGGAACAATACTTTGATTTGTCACTCTTTAAATAAACACTTAAATAATAGATTAATATTTTCTAGAAATTTCGGCAAAGTTTCCTTTGTAAATTGGACAACCCAAAATGGGAAAATGTTTGAAAAACCTGTCACAATCAAATATTTCCAAATCCATAACTCAACGCTTTCGCGGAGTAGCAGCTAAAGAGAATCGGGAGCACTATTGCTCAACCAGAACTAGAAATAAAACTAAATCATTACTTATTATCTATTACAAAGTGGAACGTCCTCGCCTCATAAAGAAACATAAACCAATCATAGATGAGTTCTTAGTACATAACTGCTTCCATCTTGGAAAAGATGCTCCAGAACTCCAACCTGAAACTATTGTAACACTGCCACCCACCAAGTGACAGGCCACAGTAGTGACAAAACAAAACATTGACAGACACATCAGCACAACGCTGAGTACTAACCCATAAATCATTCTTAAAACATGCTTTGGTGTCTACGACTCTCACGTAATCAATATGTTCACATTGTTCATAACTATATCACAATATAGCAATATTCACATCATCCACTATCATTCATCATGCTTCGTGACCTTTCAGTACTCTCAGAAATCATAAAACATAACCGCAATCATAATCATACTTTCGTAACATCAAATTCACCATACTTCATAGCATTAAATTATAAAATCATCTACATAACAGATATTTCGTTTCATATCATAAGCCTCATCATTATCTTTTCATTTTTACTTAATCATATTAGTAACTTGAAAGAGCATGCATTTAATAGAGGGAAGAACAACATAAATCATTTCATAACATATCATATCGGTTCATAATATCATATCATATCATATGATTCATCATTATCTTTTCATTTACTTAATCATTTTGGTAACTTGAAAGAGCATGCATTTAATAGAGGGAAGAACAACATAAATCATTTCATAACATATCATATCGGTTCATAATATCATATCATATCATATGATTCATCATTATCTTTTCATTTACTTAATCATTTTGGTAACTTGGCAAGTATAACATAAGGGACGTCTCCCAAAAGCATCATCATCATAATCATAGGGCAATAGCCACCAGGGACAGTGTCCCTAACCAGAAGGTGGCATAAAGCCATGCATAGTGCGGTGCCACCAGGGACAATTGCCCCTAACCAGAAGGTGGCGTTTCCGCCATAGAACGTAATGGTACGTGCACGACCAACATAACATCGTAATATCGCCAAGAACCGTTCTTTCACTTAGCTTTATCATGTTTCGTTCTTTTACGAATCATAATCACATTACCTCATGGTAATCGTAATCATGATACGTAATCATCATCATAACGTAACCATAATTACATTACATCATCGTAATCATAATCATGGAACGTAATCATAAGCAAACATATTCATAATCACATTACCTCATGGTAATCGTAATCATGATACGTAATCATCATCATAACATAACCATGATTACATTACATCATCGTAATCATAATCATGGAAAGTAATCATAATCGTATTTTCATAACATCATGATCATCATATCACATAGCCTCAAATCATTTGATAATCATTTACATAGCAACTATTTCATATCAGAGTCATACCTCCTATACTTTCAACTCGTTTCCGAATAATCATAACGTATACTTTTGCGAAATCGGAAATTTATAAACATAACTCATCACCTTAAGTATATCAGAAATACATGACAAGTCATAACATAAACATCATGGTAATCCTTTCATACTTTCAGATAACTTACGGGGACATAGCATAAGACCCCTGCTTATAACATCATAATTTCATACATGTCATTTCCTTGTATATAGTTTACATCTCGCCATTCATAATACATGTAAGTCACATGTATGTAGGGACATCGATAACGTCGACTATTAACTTTCCTTATCTTATAGTCATCATCTTATCTCAAAATATAAGTTATCCCTACCAAATCTCAATTAACAAAGACAAACCCGGAAAGCCATCCTATATTTGGTGTAACATCCATGACGATCAGAAGTCTGGTGTTAGAAATTAATTAAGGATACTTAATCGACTTAGGCTTAGTTATACTCTGAATTGACATATGGTACATATGTATATCATTGGAGTATCCGTAAATATCGCGATCATTTCAGTGGATCATAACTCACTTTATTAATTCGGGGTCTAATATACTTTAGTGACCATTACCCATAAATTTACTCAACCTTGTTCATTAATTTACGACCATTCTATAGCGTTAGTAACCTCTAGTTTCATTTGAATCTCGTCAATTGGCTCTGTTAATAATAGATCTGTTTTAAGACTTTTAGTAAATACTTAGTCTCAATGCATCCTGTATATTTCTTAATTGGAATCAACCAATTAACACCTTCATATAATCATTCAACACACTCAACATCAATTTAGAATTTCAGTACACCAACAAACCATAAATTCATCATCCTCAACAACATCACATAACTAATATTCACCATCCACAATTGAATCATAAATTTTCATCCAAGAATTTGAACCATAAAAATAAGAGCAAAGGAAGGAGTAAGAGGTTAGTACCTCTCGCTCACTTGGAGCGAGGGACGAAACAAAACAGGGGAGGGAGACGGAGCTCCGGCGGCGGCGGAGAGCATCGGCGAGGCCGGGCGGCAGACGAGGGAGGGTGGTCGTCGATAATCACAGCTTCAACAATGACAACATAGCAGCAACACAACACCGCCAACAAAGAACAAAACAACAACAACAACTCGAGCAAAGCAGCAGCCGACCAACAACAACGAGCGGCGGCAAGGCGGCGGCGTCGCGGCGAACAAGGCCCGGCGGCGGCGACGGGGGTGGCGGCGAGCACCGCCTCGAAGCAGCAGCAGCAGCGAACGGAGGAGAGAGAACGAGAGAGAAGAGGGAGGAAGGAGGAGAGAGAAGATTTGGGGTTTGGGGTTTTTCCACCGGGATGTAGAAAGAAATAAATGGGGAGTTGGGGTTTGGGTGTCCTCGAGGAACACGAGGGTGTGAGAGAAATTTGGTTTCTCATTTGGGCAAATACTATTCAATTAATTGTACACGAAATCTAAAATATATTTATTGTAGAAAATAACTTAGCCATGGTCATTTTGAAAAATTTAGAATGCAATTAAGCTAATAAGCGTAATTAGTAAATAATAAAATGAGATAAAAATTCGGGGTATTACATCCTACCACCCTTATAAAAAGTTTCGTCCTCGAAACTTGCAATAAGTTAATCGAGAAAACAAAAAATCAAATTCGTTTAGACAAAACCCATATCTCAAGCTTTCATGACTTCGTTGGATATCCAGCCTCCATTCCGCCATCAACTTTTGTATCTCTACTTCAACTCGACTCGCGAAATCGAGGAGCAAAGAAAACAAAAGGGGCAAACTTGTTGGCAATGAATTCCAACTAACTCACTTAGTGAGATCTCGTTTGAAATTCAGTTGGTTTCTCAAATCATATAAGTTTTGTAAAATACATACTTTGAATAAATACATATCATAAACAAATACAAGTCAATGCACGATACATCACACATAAACTAGTAATTAACATAGAAATCACATGCGCCACATCTTTACATAAACAGGTTCACATTGCACACGCAAAAGCGCAAACGCTCAAACGGCTTCGTTCATTTATACCTAACTTTTTAGCCAATCCATTAAACCTATTTAAAACCTTTACGCCACGATATGGAGATCATAGCGTACCTGAATCTAACCTTAGCTCTGATACCACTCTGTAACGCCCCGACGTTCATCCATCCTCATTAAGCTAATTAATCAGGATTAGCAGCGGAAGACTTAGCTTAGTCGGCGCGTTACCGCCGTACTTTCCACTAAGGGAAAATACAAGGCGACATTTAACATTAACTTACAGGAACAATACTTTGATTTGTCACTCTTTAAATAAACACTTAAATAATAGATTAATATTTTCTAGAAATTTCGGCAAAGTTTCCTTTGTAAATTGGACAACCCAAAATGGGAAAATGTTTGAAAAACCTGTCACAATCAAATATTTCCAAATCCATAACTCAACGCTTTCGCGGAGTAGCAGCTAAAGAGAATCGGGAGCACTATTGCTCAACCAGAACTAGAAATAAAACTAAATCATTACTTATTATCTATTACAAAGTGGAACGTCCTCGCCTCATAAAGAAACATAAACCAATCATAGATGAGTTCTTAGTACATAACTGCTTCCATCTTGGAAAAGATGCTCCGTAACTCCAACCCGAAACTATTGTAACACTCGCCACCCACCAAGTGACAAGGCCACAGTAGTGACAAAACAAAACATTGACAGACACATCAGCACAACGCTGAGTACTAACCCATAAATCATTCTTAAAACATGCTTTGGTGTCTACGACTCTCACGTAATCAATATGTTCACATTGTTCATAACTATATCACAATATAGCAATATTCACATCATCCACTATCATTCATCATGCTTCGTGACCTTTCAGTACTCTCAGAAATCATAAAACATAACCGCAATCATAATCATACTTTCGTAACATCAAATTCACCATACTTCATAGCATTAAATTATAAAATCATCTACATAACAGATATTTCGTTTCATATCATAAGCCTCATCATTATCTTTTCATTTTTACTTAATCATATTAGTAACTTGAAAGAGCATGCATTTAATAGAGGGAAGAACAACATAAATCATTTCATAACATATCATATCGGTTCATAATATCATATCATATCATATGATTCATCATTATCTTTTCATTTACTTAATCATTTTGGTAACTTGAAAGAGCATGCATTTAATAGAGGGAAGAACAACATAAATCATTTCATAACATATCATATCGGTTCATAATATCATATCATATCATATGATTCATCATTATCTTTTCATTTACTTAATCATTTTGGTAACTTGGCAAGTATAACATAAGGGACGTCTCCCAAAAGCATCATCATCATAATCATAGGGCAATAGCCACCGGGGACAAGTGTCCCTAACGAGGAAAGGTGGCATAAAGCCATGCATAGTGCGGTGCCACCGGGGGACAATTGCCCCTAACCGGAAGGTGGCGTTTCCGCCATAGAACGTAATGGTACGTGCACGACCAACATAACATCGTAATCTTGCCAAGAACCGTTCTTTCACTTAGCTTTATCATGTTTCGTTCTTTTACGAATCATAATCACATTACCTCATGGTAATCGTAATCATGATACGTAATCATCATCATAACGTAACCATAATTACATTACATCATCGTAATCATAATCATGGAACGTAATCATAAGCAAACATATTCATAATCACATTACCTCATGGTAATCGTAATCATGATACGTAATCATCATCATAACATAACCATGATTACATTACATCATCGTAATCATAATCATGGAAAGTAATCATAATCGTATTTTCATAACATCATGATCATCATATCACATAGCCTCAAATCATTTGATAATCATTTACATAGCAACTATTTCATATCGAGTCATACCTCCTATACTTTCAACTCGTTTCGAATAATCATAACGTATACTTTTGCGAAATCGGAAATTTATAAACATAACTCATCACCTTAAGTATATCGAAATACATGACAAGTCATAACATAAACATCATGGTAATCCTTTCATACTTTCGGATAACTTACGGGGGACATAGCATAAGACCCCCGCTTATAACATCATAATTTCATACATGTCATTTCCTTGTATATAGTTTACATCTCGCCATTCATAATACATGTAAGTCACATGTATGTAGGGACATCGATAACGTCGACTATTAACTTTCCTTATCTTATAGTCATCATCTTATCTCAAAATATAAGTTATCCCTACCAAATCTCAATTAACAAAGACAAACCCGGGAAAGCCATCCTATATTTGGTGTAACATCCATGACGATCGAAGTCCGGTGTTAGAAATTAATTAAGGATACTTAATCGACTTAGGCTTAGTTATACTCGAATTGACATATGGTACATATGTATATCATTGGAGTATCCGTAAATATCGCGATCATTTCAAGTGGATCATAACTCACTTTATTAATTCGGGGTCTAATATACTTTAGTGACCATTACCCATAAATTTACTCAACCTTGTTCATTAATTTACGACCATTCTATAGCGTTAGTAACCTCTAGTTTCATTTGAATCTCGTCAATTGGCTCGTTAATAATAGATCTTTTTTAAGACTTTTAGTAAATACTTAGTCTCAATGCATCCTGTATATTTCTTAATTGGAATCAACCAATTAACACCTTCATATAATCATTCAACACACTCAACATCAATTTAGAATTTCAGATACACCAACAAACCATAAATTCATCATCCTCAACAACATCACATAACTAATATTCACCATCCACAATTGAATCATAAATTTTCATCCAAGAATTTGAACCATAAAAATAAGAGCAAAGGAAGGAGTAAGAGGTTAGTACCTCGCTCACTTGGAGCAGGGACGAAACAAAACAGGGAGGGAGACGGAGCTCCGGCGGCGGCGAGAGCATCGGCGAGGCCGGCGGCAGACGGAGGGAGGGTGGCTGTCGATAATCACAGCGACCCAACAATGACAACATAGCAAAGAACACAACACCGCCAACAAAGCAACAAAACAACAACAACAACTCGAGCAAGCAGGCGAACCAACAACAACGACAACGAGCGAAAGCAAGGCGGCGGCGTCGCGGCGGCGAACAAGGCCAGCAGCAGCGACGGGGGTGGCGGCGAGCACCGCCCGAGCAGCCCGAAGCCGGGAACGGAGGAGAGAGAACGAGAGAGAAGAGGGAGGGAAGGAGGAGAGAGAAGATTTGGGGTTTGGGGTTTTTCCCACCGGGATAGAGAAAGAAATAAATGGGGAGTTGGGGTTTGGGTGTCCTCGAGGAACACGAGGGTGTGAGAGAAATTTGGTTTCTCATTTGGGCAAATACTATTCAATTAATTGTACACGAAATCTAAAATATATTTATTGTAGAAAATAACTTAGCCATGGTCATTTTGAAAAATTTAGAATGCAATTAAGCTAATAAGCGTAATTAGTAAATAATAAAATGAGATAAAAATTCGGGGTATTACACACCGGCTGCTCGAACCACGTCACAGGTGATTTATCCCTTCTTACAAATCTTTGTGACGTCCCGGCTTGCCCCGTTGGTCTTCCGAATGGGCAGCACGTTCACGCCATCCGGGAAGGCAGTGCTATTCTTACTAAGACCATCACTCTTCATCGTGTGCTATATGTGCCTTCTTTGACGTGTAACTTGATTTCAGTTTCACAATTGAGCGATGATTTAAATTGTGATGTCATAACTAACTCTACATTTTGTGCTATACAGGACCGACACTTGAGGGAGGTGATTGGGACGGGTGATCGTCAAGATGGACTATACTACCTTAGAGGAGATGCTACTGCTCAAGCTGTTTCGGTGGACTCCTCAACCTTGTTCGAGTTGTGGCACAATAGATTGGGACACCCTTCCGATAATGTTGTAAAGTTGCTTCCTTTTCTTAGCAATGACAATAGTGGTTTACAGCATGTTTGTGATGTGTGTCCTAGAGCAAAACATCATAGGAGTAGTTTTCCCACTAGTTTAAATAAATCTACTCGTATTTTCGAGTTAGTGCACATTGATCTTTGGGGCCCTTATGCTACCCCCTCTTCTTGTGGTGCGAAATATTTTTTAACTATAGTGGATGATTTTTCCTGAGCAGTTTGGATATTTTTGTTGATTGATAAAACGGAGGTCTTTAAAATGTCCATGTCATTTGTGGCTATGGTCGACAGACAATTCTCTCAGAAAATAAAAATGGTGCGTACTGATAATGGGACTGAGTTTAATTGTCTTAAAGCCTATTTCTTGCTTACTGGTATTATTTTACAAACCTCTTGTACGGGCACCCCTCAACAAAACGGAAGAGTTGAAAGAAAACATCAACATATTTTAAATGTTGCTCGGGCTCTTAGATTTCAAGCTGGCTTACCTATTCTTTTTTTGGGGGAATGTGCTCTTGCCGCTGCTCACATCATAAACTGTACTCCTTCCCGTGTCCTTTCCAAGAAAACTCCTTATGAAGTCTTGTTTGGCTATTCTCCTCCTTTTAATGACCTTCGTGTCTTTGGTTCATTATGTTTTGCTCACAATCAAAAAGCTAAAAGTGACAAGTTTGCTAGTAGGAGTCGTAAATGCATTTTTGTTGGCTATCCGTTTGGTAAAAAGGGGTGGTACTTATTTAATCTTGACACCCGTGATTTTTTCGTCTCTCGAGATGTCACATTTCATGAGCGTATTTTTCCGTACATTGATCATGAAGCTGCAAATTTTGTTCCTCCTCCTACTGATGAAGATTTTTCTCATGTGGAGGCGTCCCTGGATTTTTATACCATCACTCTTGATGATCCACCTCCAAATTCCTCAGCCACAAATCATTCTCCCACTACTCCTCAAATTACCCAGCCCAATTCTTCTTCGTCGCCTGCCCAAACCTCACAAGCCCACTCCCCAAAATCTCCCTCCCTAACTCCCTCACACACGCAGGTCCAATGCTCCTCACCTACTCCTCTCTCTACTCCTACCCCGCTGGCCCAAATGCCCCAGCCTACTCCCGCTGCTCCTACATCGCAAGCCCAAAACCCTCAGCAGCCCACTGATCCCCATTCTCCCATGTCTGCTAGGCCAGATCAGTCTCATGACCCTAATTCCGCTCCTACTGGGCCAGACCAGCCCACTGCTCCATTGGGTCGAGGTTTTCGGGCCAAAATTCCTTCAATAAAGCTCCAGGATTATGTTACTCATACAGTTGTGCATCGGTATAGTCCATCCTCATCATCACCTTTGTCTTCTTCTCCATCTCCCTCAGGTACGCCGTATCCTATAGCCCATTATGTTAGTTGTGATAGATTTTCTGTGCCCCATCGGAATTTTGTTGCAGCTGTTACTGCAGGTGTTGAACCCCGCTCTTTTAAAGAAGCTTTTAAAGATGCTGGGTGGCGTGCGGCTATGCAATCTGAAATGCAAGCTCTTGAAAAGAATGGCACGTGGACTTTAGAGCAGTTGCCTCCGGGAATACAAGCCTTGGGCAGTCAGTGAATCTACAAAATTAAATACAATTCTGAGTATTGAGCGCCTAAAGGCGCGCTTGGTTGTTTTTGGCAATCGTCAAACTGAAGGTATTGATTATGATGAGACGTTTGCTCCTGTGGCTAAGATGACAACATTTCGTGCTTTTCTTGCCATTGCCGCTTCGAAAAATTGGGAATTACATCAGATGGATGTGCACAACGCCTTTCTACATGGGGACCTTAATGAGGAGGTTTACATGAAATTACCTCCCGGCTTTCATACTGATATATAAGCCTGGTCTAGTTTGCTGTCTCCGCATGTAAATCTTTATATGGTCTGAAGCAGGCTCCCCGGTGTTGGTTTGCTAAACTTGTTTCGGCTCTTAAAGGGTATGGTTTCAATCAATCCTACTCTGACTATTCTCTCTTCACCTACACTAAAAGCTCTGTTCAGCTGAATGTTCTGGTTTATGTTGATGACTTAATCTTATCTGGCAATGATTCTCATGCTCTCACTCTTTTTAAAGGCTATTTGAGCTCTTGTTTCATATGAAGGATCTCGGGGTCCTTAAGTACTTTCTTGGTCTTGAAGTTGCCCGTAGTACTGTAGGTATTTTCCTTTGTCAATGGAAATACTCGCTCGATATTATTTCGGAAGTTGGTCTCTTGGGTTCGAAACCTGCTTCCTCTCCCATTGAGCAGAATCACCGACTTGGGCATGCTTCTGAGCCCCTTCCTGGTGATCCCTCCGCATATCGACGCTTGGTTGAGCGTCTTGTATACCTTGTTGTGACGCGTCCTGGCATTACATATGTTGTTCACATTCTTTCCCAGTACATGCAAAGTCCTTGTCAAGAACACTGGGATGCAGCTTTACGCGTTGTGCGCTATCTGAAAGGCACGCCTGGTCAGGGCATTTTCTTGAGCTCTCGCAGTGAGCTCACTTTATCAGGGTGGTGTGATTCAGATTGGGCTGCCTGTCCTCTCACTCGCCGCTCCCTTACTGGATGGCTCATTTTTTTGGGTCACTCTCCTATCTCATGGAAGACTAAAAAGCAACATACTGTCTCTCGTTCCTCGGCCGAAGCTGAATATCGCTCTATGACTGCTGTTACTTGTGAACTCAAATGGTTGAAAGGTCTCTTGCTCAATTTGGGTGTTCATCATCCAAAGTCGATTCCTCTTTTCTGTGATAGTCAATATGCTCTTCATATTGCTCAAAATCCGATTTTCCATGAACGGACCAAGCACATTAAGGTTGATTGTCATTTCATTCGTGATGCTATTCAAGATGGGATTTTCTCCCCTTCTCATGTCAACACTCATGACCAGTTGGTGGACATTTTCACCAAAGCTCTTGGCACAACTCAGTTTGAATACTTACTTAGCAAGTTGGGCATTCTTGATCCCCATGCTCCAACTTGAGGGGGGGTATTAGAGGATAATACTGATCTTATGTGATATATTTAGGAAACAAATGATTCCTATCTTTTAGCATAGGATATTTCCTATTATTCTTAGTCTTGTATTCAATCTTTGTGTGGTATATAAGCCACGGCTGTGAATGAGAAACCCTAAGCTTTTGCCTCTAATCTATCATTATGTGATTATGTAGCACTTCTATTTCATATCGAATGCCCTTATTTAATTGATTACTATAATTGCATTCAGGTCTTAATAATAGCTGGAGTTGATACCACAGCAACAACCATGGAATGGGCTCTCACACTTTTACTCAACAATCATGCAAAACTTCTTAAAGCACAAGCTGAAATTTCAAAGTGTGTAGGATATAACCGCTTAGTAAATGAGTCAGATTTAAGCCACCTTCCTTACCTCCATTGCATCATAAAGGAGACATTAAGGATGTACCCAGCTGCACCGTTGCTAGTACCTCACGAGTCGTCAAGTGATTGCACCGTGGAGGGCTATCGCGTCCCATGTGGCACAATGTTATTGGCGAACGTTTGGGCTATACATAATGATCCTAAGCTATGGGACGAGTCTAGGAACTTCAAGCCTGAGAGGTTCGAAATCGAAGGCACGAAGGAAAACCGAGTAGGGTATAAGCTCATGCCTTTTGGGTCCGGTAGAAGGGCTTGTCCAGGTGAAGGTTTGGCTATGCGCATGATTGGATTAACGCTTGGATCGTTACTACAAGGCTTTGAATTGGAAAGGATTAGTGAAGAGATAGTGGATGTAGAAGAAAGGGCTAGACTTACCATGCCTAAGATCAATGCTTTGAGAATAAAGCTACGACCACACTCCGTTATGTTAAGAATACTCTCTCAAATATAAATGGAGAAGTGAATATATTTCCATATATAGTTTGCTTGTATAATTTGGAGATAATTAATTACTATTGGGTTTGCATGTCAACAAAAACGTACAATTGCTTTAAAGAACCGGTTTTGATATATGTTTCTCCAAAAGATGAAAATAAAAATCAAATATAGAAGTATTTCCTAAAATTGATTCCATGTACTAGCAAAAAAAAAGAATTTTGCACCCAAAAAAAATATATTCAAGAATTTCCTTCTTATCCTTGTATAAAATTATCAAAGAAGCCCATACTAAGTGGAACTTTTGAGGGGGCTATTAAGTACAATTACGTTAGTTAAGCTAGGTGAAGTTAAATTAATCTAAGCTGCCCTAAAAAAATCTAAGTTATTATTGTTTTGGAAAAAGGAGTTAAGGAATCTCAAAAAACAAGTTAAGGAAAAAGACGCTTCAAACAAACCCACCATATTTTTTTCTCACGCAAGTAAAGTTATTAAAATTGTGCATATATTGTAAGTATTAAGGGGAATTGTTGTTATCATTGTCGATGTCTTAGTGGTGGTTGTCATGGTGGAGGTGGTTGTCGTAGTGGTGCACCAATGTATGTTTACATTCTGGTTTAGTGTTAAGTTATTTTTGTTTGGTGAATTTGATTGTAAATTGTTTTTTTTGTGATCGACTTGGCGTTCAATTATAAATTGACACAATAACTTATGCCCAAAATGGAAACTCAAAAGGCGCCCTTGGCCCAACGGATCAACCTGAAACAGAACAATTTGGGTCATGGTTAAGAGGTTGTCAACCCGACATTGAAATTAGTATAAATCTAGACCAAAGTTAATATGAACCCGAATTCATCCGACCTAAAATCGACTCGACTGACTATTTCGCCAGGTCTAGTACTCTTATTTAAAATAAACATATTGAAGGTAGCCCTTAACCCGTTGGGTGGACTCAAGTTCGAATAATCTGGATCATCGCCAAGAATGTCGACCTGATATAGAAATTAACTTGACCCGAAATTAACCTGCACTTGGATATACTACCTCTGTTTTTCTTTAGTTGCAACATTTGCTTTTTATTCATCAACCAACTTTGTTAAGTAATCTCACACCATTATATAAGAGAAAACATAGTCAAGTGGGGTCTTGTTAGATTCGTCTCAATGCGATGATTCCAAATATCAAATTTTTATAATTTTTACTTACACCCAATATGAGATATTAACGTTCAAATAAGTGTCTCGGTAAATGTGAAAAGGCAAATGTTGCAACTAAAAAAAACAGAGGAAGTATATATTTGACCAGATCGACTATTATGCCTGATCTTGTTATGTGTAAATGAACACATTGAATGTTTTTATAGTATCTGAGAATGTGAAAATGAAAATTCAAGTACAAATAAGTTGTGCGCAGGGTGAGCCGTGAGCATTCTACATACGTGTGCAAGATCTATATACTAAGGGTGTGTTCGACAATAGCTTTTGAGGTAGCTTTTATTATTTGGACTAAGGGCGTGTTCGGCACAAGCTTTTTAAGCAGCTTTTAGTGTCTTGACTAGGTCAAAACACTAATTAAAAAAAATAGTAGTGTTTGGTAAGTTAGTGGTGTAAGTAGCTTTTAGTGGTATAAGTAGTGTTTTTGTTGAACCCCATACATGTTGTGCACATGTAAGTTGTCCCACATTGGAGAAAGAGGAGAGAAAGTACCATAATATAAGCTAGAGGAGCTACTCCGATCCTACTATTGCCAATTAGTTTTAGTATGGAACCTCCTTTGGGCTTGTATGTGGACCAAACTCTACCCCTCCTTATTGGGTTGCCCATGCTCGTTTTCAGTCATATCAAATTTATCATGGCATCAGAGTCCAGGTTGTTGGGTATTTCATACTGGGCATTTGTCAAGCAACTGGATAAGGGCCTCTATTGGACGTTCATTCCCAATAAGGATTATTAATGTGTACCTTACCAGTGTGCCTTAATTATAAGGACACTCACATGCATATTGTGCACATGTGAGTTGTCCCACATTAGAGAAAGAGGAGAGAAAGTACCATAATATAAGCTAGAGGAGCTACTCCTACTATTGCCAATTGGTTTTAGTATGGAACCTCCTTTGGGCTTGTATGTGGACCAAACTCTCCTCCTCCTTATTGTGTTGCCCAGGCCCATTTTCAGTCATATTAAATTTATCAGTTTTAGTAGTGTTTGTGAAAAGCTACAATTTGTAGCTTTTGGGGTAGCGTTTAGTGGTGCATAAATTATATATTAAAGTTTTGTTTGAGTTTTTAATTAATTATTTGTAAACAGCTACTTTGACAGCTTCTTTTACCGAACATCAATATCTTATACCGCTACTTGGACAGCTAATAGCTACACACCAACCACTAACATCCACCAGTACAGCTAACAGTTACTCTGACAGCTAAAAACTACTACCACAGCTATTGTTGCCCAATACGTCCTAAGTCAAAACTCTAATAATGGTGAGAATTTGTGTTCGGTGAAGCAATATTTAATTTGGAGTAGCTTTTGGTGTTTAAACTAGTGTTTTGAAAAAGCTATAAATATTAGCTTTTCAGGTAGAGGTAGCTTTTAGAGTAGCTTTTGAAGATCGAATGTAGTTTATTTTTGGTATCTATCTAAATTAACAACTAGTTTTGCCGAACATTAATTATCATAAAAACTATTTTCACAGTCAAACTCTAACAGTTAATATCTGACAGCTGACATCTAGTACAACAGCTAACAGTTAATATCTGACAGCTGACATCTAGTACAACAGCTAACAGCTACTTCTATAACTAACAGCTACATGCCTACATTAACAACTACTTTTGTTGAACAGGCCTAAGTATAGTGGTTTCATGAGGGTGTGGGAAAAGGAGAAGGATATGGAAAGTGGGACCAAAATGCACCTAAGTATAGTAGTTTGAGACCAAAATTCACTTCTATAGGGTTCTACTCAAACTTATTAATCTTTCTCAAAAATAATAGTAGTACTCTCTTTAGAATTGTTATAAACATCTATCTGATTGAGTCTTAAAAGACGTAAACGGAATAAAATAATACCCATACCCAGTGGCGGATCCAGGATTTTCAAATTGGGGGTACTGTGATTACTTAAATAAACCTTGGTCTCGATATTTAACGTCATAAATATTACAATCCAAAACATAGTTCAATAATTAACGTCATAAATCTCAAAATATGAAAATAAATAAGTAAAATTACACAAATTATCGAAGATCCAGTTTGTTGTCCCTCAATTTTTTGATCCATGTGTAATTTTCTATACCCAATAAACAAATAAACTAATTATTATCTGATAAATACTTCATTTGAAATCAAATTAATAACCAATAATAAATAGTCCATTAGAAATCAAATTAATAACCAAGAGAGTATTAGGGATTTGGTGATCTAATTAGATTGTAATTCTATCCTTTTGCTTTTATGGGACGGGATGATGAGCTAAGACATCATTAAACAAGATAAATTTATTTGCTTTATCTACATCTACAATTCTACATGGCATGTAATGTAAACTCCCTAAAAAGCAGAAAAGCCCCAATTCTTCTTTCTCTCACTTCTTTCTACCAGTTCCAGCGTGCAATCTTTTATGGAGATGAGCATATTTTCTTTCTCTCTCTTCTTTCTCCTTCATTGCTTTCTTAAGTGTTCTAGTTTAGGTATAAATTTCCACAAAAAATTTCCACTTTGGGGGTACTGCAGTACCCCCAATGAACCACCTGCATCCGCCAGTGCCCATACCTCTTCCAATTAAAACTGCAAGTTGGTACTGTAAATATATGAGTACCAATTCAAAAGGTATTGGATTGTAATGGGAAGAATTTTTTTTATTTGATTTTGTACAAAGTGGTCGGGTTTGGTTACTAAAGTATATCTTAATTTCTATTATAATTTTTGTAATTTTTAAATTTTATACCAATTGAAAAAGTTTAAAAATACTACTAGAACTAATTCAAATCTTCTATGCCAAGCACGTTTTTTGATTTTGTATGCGACTTATTCTCATTGGTTGATTATAATGTATTCTAAACAGAGTTTCCGATACCAGCGCTTCCATTGTAGATTTGAGGGCATGCAATACATCAAAGCCTGGATTATGCACCAGGGTGCATAATGCTTACTGTGCATCTAAAAAGAACATATAGTAAATGCAAAAGAACATCTCAACAACTTTTCTAGGTTAATTAAAGCACATACAGTTCAATATCAAATTAAAGAACTTGTCTTTGTTAGGGTCCGTTCTGTTCAACTTATTTTAACTTATATAAGATTTTATAAGATCAGATAAGATAAGATAAGATCATATAAGATCAGATAAGATCAGATAAGATAAAATAAGATGTTAGATACACACAATAAACTATCTTATAAGATAAGATAAGATAAGATCAGATCAGATAAGATCAGATCAAATAAGATAAGATAAGACAAAATAAGTTGAATAAAACGGACCCTTACCATTCATAAAAGACATATAGGTCATAATAAAAAGAATATATAGTAAAAGAACATTCACCTTAAACTAAAAGAATATATTTTTTATATTTAAATTTAAAGTAAGGAGCCAATTAATTTGGATAATTTTTTTGTGCATTAGTTTTACGTTTTTTTCTTCATATTAAGTTATGCTCTATTTGTATGGTCTAATTTAAAAAAGCATACACTTTAATTAAAAGTCATACCGATTTTGAACTATACTTATTTATACATATTTCAAACAATTTTGTGTTCTTTGTGATATTGATTGGGTTACTTTTATATGTACTAAACTAAAAGAAGTTTCCCTTGTAAATTAAAAGCACCGAATTTGAACTATTCTTGTTAGTTTCTTAAATAACTTCATCCTCTTTTTCAATTTGTGCCATGTTCTTTTTTTATATATCTTTTGAAAAGGAAGTAATTTTTTTTTATATTGAGTCATATTCATAAAAACCTAGGTTGTAATAAAATGTTATACAACAAAAAAGAACATACACAATGTCGCTGACGTGCATCAAGCTTACTTAGTGTAGGTGGTTGAGGATTCACCTCGCACCCTTAAAGTCACCAAGTCGAATCCTCACTCACCCAGAGTCCCAACAAGCCCCAACCCCCCAACAATATTGAAATTTTTGCTTCAACCAAGATTTGAACATTGGTCTCCCACGTGGGAAATAGGATGACATACCATTGGACCCAAGGGTCCTTGATTCCAACTGCAGTACTTGGGGGTAGGGGTGTTCATAAAAAACCGAAACCGAAAAACCGTACCGAAATACCGAAAAATCGGTCAAAACGGGTGGTAATCGTACCGATAAAAAAATATTTTAACGGTATGGTTACCAAACCGATAAATTTAACGGTTAAACGGTACGGTTACGGTTATGCTTTTTGAGTAAACGGTTAACCGAAATACCGAATTTTTTTCCCCTCTATTTAATTATTGTGGAACATTTTCAAACAATTACATTAATTCTAATATTTGTTACTAAGTTACAATAATTAGAGGAAGTATGTGATTATTTGGAAACTCTAGTACTAATATAAATACTATAATTAGGAAATGGAGTGAATTCTTAGTGTTAGTTATGTTTTCCAATAGATATATTATCTACTTTATAATACATTTTATATTAGAGTATATATAATATTAAAAATATATGCACAAAAAAAATAAAAAAACATATATGTACATTAAGTAAAACATAATAGTATGACTTAAATAACGGTTAATGGTTAACCGAAAAACCGTACCGAAAAAACGGTTAACAGCAGGGCGAACCGGCCTAAACTAGCGATTCTGGTTACGGTTCAAAAAAGAGTGAACCGAAACTTTCGGTTCTCGAACCAAAATGTTGTTTCGGGACGCTAACCACCCCACGAACACCCCTTGAGGGGTATGAATTCCTTTAACCTTTTCCTCTACTCGAAGTCTCGAAGTACGGCCGCAAATACTTTAGGCCAAGGCAACCGTGCAGATTAAGATCAAGACAATATATTTCTGTTTCCCATTAAAAACAATCGCTGACTTGCAGCTGGAAAGACCAGAGCAATCGGGCCTATTGGGGGACCCATCACGTGCTTCTTCTCCTATCTCTCTTCCCGCATCATCCCGATTTCGGACACCCCAGTTCAATCCATTGAAGATTGAGAGAAAATAAAAAAGACCCAGTTTTTGATCTGATTTGAACCAATAAAACATTTCTGAAATTAAGAATAACTTGGGTCATTGCATTTTATTCATAATTCCAAGTTCAACGGTAGCAAGCTTGAAGAAGATCAGCTCCAATGAAAAACATCAAAGGCAAAGGCGTATTCTCGGCTCCTGGTGATTACATCTACTTCAAATCCCAAGTTCCTCTTCACCAAATTCCTGTAAGTTTTATTATTAATTTTGCTTCTTTCAATATTGCCCTATTCTCATTATTGATTCATTTACTTTCAAATTGTTCAATTTCCAATCTTTTCTTTTTTGTTATTTTAGGCTCAGTTCTTGCTGACCATGTTGCTCTGATTTATATAATGGTAATTATCTTATTGATTATGTTAATTATGGGCATTTGGAATTAGTATTCTTGGGAAAATTTTGTAATATGGTGTTCATTTGGAGAAGGGTAGTTGACTGATTGAAATTTGAACTTAAACTTTGTGGTGGGTGAATTCTCTATGTACATTTGAAGTCTTGGTGAGAATTAGAATTGTATAGTTGATGATCGGGCCGGATATCGATCTTGTTCTTGCGGTAGGGACAACTAGTTCTAGTGGATTTATGTTGGAATCTTGACAATCACTTGTAGTAGTGCCTAGCTTTTTATTGCTTTTGAAGTTTTGTATGGTATCATACTCAGCTCCATCCGGAAATAGTAGTCATGTATACTATTTTGGATTGTCCGACAATATTGTCACGTTTCCTTGTATTGATCTAGAAAATATTATGGTTAGTTTTCAATCATATGCCATTGGAATCAAGCATTGAGAGAGGATGGGAAGGGGAAAACTAGTAATAAGAATAATGTAGTAAAAGCAAGGTGAATCTTTAATTAGGAGGGGTTGAGATAATGTGGCAATTATGGCTGGATTTCAGATCTTCTTATAGAGATTGGGAATTGTCAATGTCAAATGTCTTCATTCTCAATTTTGCGATTGCTTGATAGAATCTGCAGTACTCCTTTTTTTCCACTCGTGTGTTAGGTTTTACTTGCTTTGTTGAGTGGTGTATAGTTCCATTGATCTACTTATTGTCTTCATCAGTTCTTTTTGTTGATTGCTTGGGAAGAAGCCTATGTTCTAGTACACTCTGTGACCATGGAAGAAATTGCAAATTAGTGTAATTTTATTAGTCATGCTACTTGGTAGCTCACTGCTTTTTTGCTATAGGTTGGCTTAAAGCAATGGAGATATTATGACTTTGGTCCAAAGGTGGTTCCTCCACTTATCTGCATTCCGGGGACAGCAGGATCAGCCGATGTGTACTATAAACAAATTATGGCATTGTCGATGAAGGTATTATTTGATTGTTTTGACTCCCTTTTTTTCCCGTTCTGCACAGCTGCATTTTGAAAATTATGTACTATCAGAATTTCAGTTTTTGTTTATATACCCAACTCATGAGTTGCTATCAATGCATAATTATTAGTTGACGAAAGCTCATTCTCCTGATGATATGTTCATTTTCATAAATTCAACGGAACACCTATTGGTAATGTCATGTGCGCAGCTTTGGAAAACTACAACCCTTATGAACTGTGAGAGTCACAAAGCTCCCATATCTCATGTTCTTTATCCAAGGAACATGGACCACTTTCAAGTCATTTGATAATTCTGTTAGTATATTATTCCTACATTGTTATACTTCATGAAAACACCCATCTTGATATAATAGATGGGATACCTGATCAATGCATAGAATATAAGAGAATAAGATCCTAGTGGGAGTAATCATGACTCATAAAACAATATCCGTGTCCCAAATGGAATATGTATTCCCATAATTTATTGACAAGATTAAGATATGAGATAGAACTTGTCTTTGTTTGAAATACTATTTAAATGTGTACCCCTGCAAATTTAAAGGTGAAACTGATACATGCACATTCAAATTTCAATGGCACTGCACGCCTCATGGCGTGGCTACATGGGGATGGGAGTTTCAGAGGATCCACTCTGACAATGTTTATCTACACTATGACGCTCTAGTGTTCCTTTCCCTGCATAAGACAAAGCTGCTTTATCTTCAACCTTTCTAATGGTAATTCATATGACTGCTGCTTCTTCCCATTTTCTGTATAGGAAATCAGCAACTAAGCTGACATCCTTGATCTCAATTCTAGACAGCTAAGGAATGTTAATTGATCGCAAAGCTTTGTTAATAATCTCAAGTTTCCCTTGTGGCTTTAGGAAATAATGGGAGCTTCAAGAAATGAATTTGTTGCACAAAATCGTGTTTGACTGATTGTCTAAAATGTTTTAAGTATTAGACTAGTCCAACAGAGAGTGACTCCCCTTTCCCCCTGCTGCAAAATATGCTTTTCTTACAATTTTTCCCCATCGTGCTGACTCAAACAATGACAATTGGAATATATATTTATTCACTGGCTATGTTACTTTATAAATTAAGTGTTTGAGTGACTTTGATTTTTAGTGATATAAGTTTAGCAAGAATAAAACTTCTTATATGAGAACGGAGTGGGAATAGTAATCCATTCTAATAAAAATGTAATCCTTTATTACATTACACGCTAATCCTTTTCTTTGAAAATATAATCCTTTTGGAATATTGGTTCCACAAGGGAAAATATGGTTACGTTTTTAGCCAAAATGGATTACATATTGGTTAAAAAGGCTTACTACTTAGTTTTCTCATGTTCTCATAGAAGAATTTTTCTCACCGGAACCAAACCCAATTCAGTATTTTTTCTTTTTCGGTGTGGAGTTGATGTTTTATTTTGTATAAATAGAAAATTTCCTCTATGCTTAGCATTTGGATTTTGCAATAAACTCTTAGTTTCTCTGCTTCCCCTTTTCATCTTGTACTTAACTGAGTTACTTTGCCAATTTTCTTCTGCAGGGTTATCGAGTCATCTCTGTTGATATTCCACGTGTATGGAATAATCATGAGTGGATTCATGCATTTGAAAAGTTCTTGGATGCAATTGATGTTCATCATGTAAGCATGTCAAAACTTCCATTCTCAGTTATTAATGTACAGCTTAGCAATTTATTCATTTCCTGTTCACTTGGACTGGTTCAAACTACATGATACTGTGTCAGTGTTATATGGCCTGGAACCTTTATGTGTAGGAACAAATGTATTCTTGCTTGTGCCGATATATCTCTCCTCTAAACACTGCATAGAGAGTTTTCTAGGTGTGACCAGCTACTAAGATGGGAGGGTTTCTGGAGTATCTCATGGGAAGTTAATAGGGTCATTGGCACCGAGATGCATAGTCAGAAGGGAATACTTATCTCTTAAAGAATAAGTGAAAAGACTTGGTGGGGATATGGGAGATGTTGAGAATATAAAGGCCAGTTATGAATAAATTTCACTTTTTGCTTTATTCACCTAGTTTGCACGAGAAGCTGTTATTTTTTGTGAACACACATAGCAGTTGCGTACGTTTACTTCTAATGGTTGATAAGGTGTTTAGCAGAATGAAAGTACACTAGCAAAAATTGTGTGATACTGTGATACGACTTATGAAAGGACACTACATCACTACCCATTTATGATGATCCTAGAACTGAAGCAACCTATTTCTGCTCTTGCGAGGCTGGATTCTCCAGATGATATGTAATGACTTTTTATCCGTGATAATTTGCCGAATTACTGATACTTCATCAAAAAACTAACATGTCCAATGCTCTTCAAGGGCAAATGTTGTATATGTTGCTTTACTTTCATAGCTCTTCACGGCCTCTATGTTCTTCCATAGTTTTGCTTGTATGTACATTGACCATTTTTTGATTCTGAAAGTTTCAGTTATATGGCCCTAATAACATTTCATTCATCAGATCCACGTTTATGGAACATCACTTGGAGGCTTTTTGGCACAACTGTTTGCTCAACATCGTCCACGACGAGTCAAATCATTAGTTCTTTCAAATACATTTTTGGATACACGTACATTTTCAGCCTCAATGCCTTGGGCTCCTGTGTAAGTCAAAATTCACTTTGTTGTATATCAGTTTTCAGTCAATCGTTATTGCAACTCCATGCAATATTTTCTTGTCCATTCCCTTTGTGCTTCCCCCTTTACCCCCTTCTATGTATTGTTTCTCATTGTGAAGCAAAGGATTTTGATCTGAAAATGGCTTAAGTTTGCATTCACTGCTTTAGGTATTGTTTTCTGTGAACATCTTTCAATTAATTATGTTTACATTGAGAAGACACTGTCCTCATTGACTTGATAATTGAATCCTTTAAAATTCTTATTAAATTCGGTAGAATCATCTTATGATCTGTATGAAAATTATACAGGATCGAAGATTTGATTTTGCATGAGTGCAAATTGTATTCTAATAAATTTGTTTCTAAATGTTATCCAAATTACTGGAACCATTATAATTTATGATTGTATTGTACCATTATCTTGTTCACACGATTTCCCCCTTTATTTTGCATGTTACATAGGAAATGCTCTGATTATTATGCAATTATGCAGTGTAAGCTGGACTCCTTCATTCCTTTTGAAACGATATGTCTTGACGGGTATTCGTGATGGCCCCCATGAGCCATTTATCGCAGATTCTGTTGACTTTGTTGTATCTCAGGTGAAGTCCATGATGAATTTCTCGATTCCATTTTGATCCTGTCTCGATTCCATTTATGTATAGCAATTTTCATCTTTTCATATTGTTCTTTTGTTAATCCAAGACCAAAGCATTTTACGTTCTTCAGGAAACAGTCATTAATTTTCTTGCTTTCTTAGCATGACATTCCTAACCTTTTATAGGTTGAAAAACTTTCAAAGGATGATTTGGCATCCAGATTGACTCTGACGGTTGATTCTGCTTCAGTCGGACCTCTTCTGCTGTCAGATGCAGCTATAACTGTAATGGATGTATGGCTCTCCACTTGAATCCAATATATTTCCATGTATGATATATAGTTTGTGCATGATGCTGTGTAAGATGGAAGATTACCCCTCCCCGCTCCTAAGAGTGGCTTATCTGCATAGCATATGATTTAAACAAACTTGTATGGCTGACAAACCCTGTCCCATGTCCGTTTTCAGACAAATGACTATTGTGCGATCCCACAACAACTTAAAGATGAAGTGACCGAAAGGTATCCTGGAGCCAGGCGAGCATACTTAAAATCCGGTGGTGATTTTCCATGCTTGTCACGACCTGATGAAGTTAATTTGCATCTTCAGGTATTTTGCAAGTTAATTTGCATCTCATCAGAATGTTCTTTAGCCTGTTTGATCACCTTTGTGTTTCTCAAGCGTTGGTAAATGATTATGTGATAATTTGTGCTTGGCAGTTGCATCTTAGACGTGTTGGAGTGGAGCCTCGGCCGGAGTTGGTTCGAGGTGCTCCAAAACCCAGTGATATTGATAACTCTCATGAAGCAAAACAGAGAGAATACGATGATCACCATTCCAAGGAAGTCGGAAGCTCCAGAGATCCATCAAATATTGAACAGACAGATGATACTTCCGACAACACACCGATAATCGATCACCAAGAAGTGGTTGAGCTGCTTAAGGGCAACGAAGACAGTTGTAAAGGTCCATTACAAGGTGATGAGGGAGAAGATACAGTTGAGCCACTCGAAGATGATGGAGGATGCTCCAGAGGTCCACTACAAATCAATGAGGCGGAGAACACCAAGGAACCACTCCTTAGTGATGTTGAAAGCTTTCGGGACTCATTTAAATATGGTGAAAGTAAAAATGCCAATGACCGCTCTAAAGATGTAGATAGTAGTCTTCTCTCTTTTCTTCCAAATGACATTAAACCAAGTTACTCGAATGAGCAATTGCTGGATAATCATGCTGATCACTTGTTGAACCAAGACCCACAAAAGAAACTCTAGTTAAATTTCCTTTTGAATATCGACTGATTTAGCTTTCCTATGTTGCTTCCCGCTTGAATGGGGGTATTGTACAGTGTTACAGTGTGCAGTCTTGTAGATGTAGATAGATGGTGTGAAATGAATGAAACTTGCAATGCTATTTGTGCTAGTTTGAATGAATATAAAGCCGTTTGCCATTGGCGTGAAGTCTTGCGAATTTGGTTTGTTGGACGCATCTGTTTATTTTAAAGAGCATGATTATATAGCAAACTGTAACAAGAGAGAACAAGAGGTGGGTCTCATACAAGACCAATCACCAAATTGTCCTTCCTCTCTATTGTGTGCTACCAAGCATAGGATGTCAATGATGCGAATTGAGTTCAAGTTTGAGATAGCTTGACTCGACTCATTAGCATTTCGAGTTGAGTTTGAGTTGAGTCGAGCTCACTCGAGTCGAGTTTGAGTTGAGTCGAACTCACTCGAGTCGAGTATTGACCGAGTTTTGGCCGAGTCGAGTTTTGACTGATTAGATTTCAAATAGCTTGCAAGTGTCTCATGTTAAAAGCAACAATAAGGTAGAAAAATGTTGAATTTAGGTATTTTGCTATTGATAATTAGGTATTCGAGTTTCTCACGAGTTTTCGAGACAAGTATCGAGTTGCTCAACTCGACTCACCAACATCCTAAGTCGAGCTCGAGTTCGATTCGAGCACACTCGAGTCGAGCTTTGACCGAGTTATGACCGAGTCGATCTTGAATAGCTTGCAAGTTGTCTCGTCTCATTTACATCCCTAACCAAGCAGATTGCTATTTAGCCTTATTTTTTTTATTTGAGGCTCATTCTTTCTGCAAAATTTGATTAAATTGAATTTGGTGTGTCCTCGGCCGTGGAGTATTGGAGTTTGACATCTCACCTATTACAATGTAGAAGGATGTTTTAGAATAGCTCTCGTTCTCGTATTTTTTTGAATAGTTTTACAATGGCTACCATAATTTTGTTGTCATCTAATCTTTTAATTAGGACTACATTTTTATATGGAATTCAGACTATTTATGTTGTTTTTATTATTATAATTGAAAATGTACATTTAATTATAAAAAGGGGATTTATGAAAAACAATACATTAAAAAAGAAAATTTAATCAAATAATCTCTAGTTACTTTTTTCTCCTCCTTCTATTTCGATCTCTCAAAAGTTCTGATTAGAGTTGTGGCTCGTGTCATAAATAAGCTAAAATTTGTCATGTAGATGATATATTCTTTCTTTAATGAATTACTAATTTAATTTGAAATAATTGTAGCAAGTAATTAAATAATGTATAATGATAGAAAATATATAGTACGGAAAGATTATATCACATGATTACTACTTTCAACTACTTTACATACTAGTTGAAGTTTCATGTAAATTATGCAATTGATTATACATGATTAGTTTTACAAGAAATAGAAAATATATATTCCGCTTGCAGCTTATCATTTTATCGATAAATGATATTCAAGATAAAACATAGTTATGTGAAATTCTATTAAATTCGTTTTTATGTAACTTATATTAATAGTCAAATATATGTATTGAACACATTCGAAAACAAATAGGTAGAATAAAAATAATAATATAGAGGGAGTAAAGTATAGTGGTTTGAACATCTTAAAAATTGTAAGAAGTCCCATAGAACACCCTTTCAAGGATAGAGCATCCACATGGTTCAACTTCACGAGATTAGGGTGTGTTCTCTTCACTCTATTTTTTCCCTAACTTATCTTAACTTATTTAAACTCGTTAGAACTTAAGTCAAAATGAGTTGAACAAAATAGAGCGTATAGTATAATAAATTTATCGGTTTTTTTACCCAAGACTTCAGTTTTCAAAAATTCATGCATACCTTCCATGTTTTCAAAATTCACAGTCCCCTCGTTTTATGTAAATACACCCAAATGCCTTAATACTAATTGGCGTTAACCGCCGTTAGTCTTAACCGTTATTAACCCTTAATTAACCTAATTAATCTAACTTCTAACTAACCCTAATCTCTAACTTCTAACCCTAACCCTAACCCCTAACCCCTCCTCCCACCCTCCCACCACCACACAGTAGCCCCCCCTTCCTCCACCCCCAGCCCCCCACCTCCCATCGCGGCCCCCCCCCTCCTCCGCGGCCCCCCTCCCGCCCCACCCCCCCCAAACGCGCCCCATCTCTCGCCTCGTTTTCTCATCCTTGTTTTCTCTGTCATCATCATCCGCCTCTTCTCATCATCTTCCTTTCGTTTTCTCGTCGATTCAAAAGAGCCATTAATGGGGGATCGTGGAAATTCGGCTTCATCATCATCTTCCTTTCGTTTTCTCGTCGGAATCAAAAGAGCCGTTAGTGGGGGGTTGCGTAAATTCATGTGGTGGGGGGGAGGGAGGGGGGGGATCGCGACTGGTCGTTCTACTCCCACGAAAATCGACGGGGTGGACGGGGGTAGTGCGGAAATGGACGGGGGTGGGGGAGCGAGGGTTTGGGCTAGGTTTATGGTTTGGGCTACGCGGGGGTGGGGGAACTAGGTTTGGGGTGCGGGCGGTGCGGGGGTGGGGAGGGGGGCTACGGGGGTGGGCGGTAGGAGGGGTGCGGGGTGGCGGGTGGCGGTGGGGGCGGGGTGACGGGTGGGGCGGGCGGCATTGGTGGTGGGAGGGTGGGGGAGCGGTGCGGGGGTGGTGGGAGGGTGGGTTAGGGTTAGGTTTAGGGTTTAGGGTTAGGGTTAGAGGTGGGGATTAAAATTAAGGGGTTAATTAGGGTTTAAAACAAAAAATTAGGATTAATAACTAACGGCGGTTAACGTCGTTAGTCATTAAGGGCATTTGAGTGTATTTACATAAAATTGAGGGGTACATAGTGAATTTTGAAAACATGGAGGGTACCATGTGAATTTTTTGAAAACTCGGGAGTACTGGGTGAAAAAATATGTCGATCATTGATTATTGGAGTATTGATTTGAAACCAAACCATATTAATATTACAACAACCACAAGTGGTGGCAGTAGAAAGAAATATCAATACATTACCCAACCTAAACTTAAAATTGAATAACATAAAGTACAATTTTGTTTAACGTTTAAAAAGTCTTAAGGGTAAAACATAAAATTTCGTAAAACACAACGGCACTAGCACTACAAACATGATGAGTTTCACTTGACAAGGAGGTTGGAAATAAAATACTCGTACTGAAACCTTCCATCAGAACCAACATCAACTTCTTTAATCCATTCATCAAACTCAGCCCCATCCAATTTCTCCCCAATATTGGTCAATATATGTCGAAGATCCGAAACCGAAACGAAACCCGAACAATCCTTATCAAGTACCCGAAACGCATCTCGGAGCTCCGATTCAAAAGGTTGGTCGTCTGATTTCATGTACTTAGACATTAATTCCAGAAAACGCTGGAAATCGAAGGGGGAATTTAGATTTTCTCTCTCCAAAATGTGTCGGAGATGCGATTGAGTCGGGTTCGAACCCAGAGAACGCATCACGATGCCTAGATCTGATGGTGCGATTTTACCGTCTCCGTCTGTGTCGAAAAGAGAGAATGCTTCTCTCATTGATGCTATTTGATCTTCTTCTTCGTACTCTTTTCCCATTTTCTGTTTTGGGATTTGGTTGTTTACTTGTGGGAGTGAGACTGATTGAGGAGGATGCATTGAATTATATAAAGACGTGGGAGGAAATTTGAGGTTGATGTCTATGTTTAATTTTTTAAGATTTATTTATAAATTACGGTGATTTGGAATAATAGTATAGTCTTAGGCTTGTTCTTTTGGGTTTGTTCAATTCAGTTTACTATAATTCAGCTCGTTTAGCTCACTTCAGTTTAATTCAATTCAGCTCATCTCAATTCCAACTCTAATAACAATAATAAAAATAACAAAAGTATTAACAACAACAATTATTATTATTATTATTATTATTGGCAAAGTTCAGTTTTTTCAGCTCGTTTCAGTTCAATATGGGTTTAGTTTAGTTCAGTTCAACTCAACCCAAAAGAATAGGACCTTAGGCCATTCAATTACTTTTCTTTTACAGTTTCACTTCAATTCAAATTAGTCATTCCAGTTCAATTAAGATATGTTCTAAAAAACTGGGCCTTACAAAGAAACAAAGTAGGATATTGCACCTTGATAGCTTAATTTATCCTTGGCAAGAACGAACGGGCCTCTGGTGACTATTCCCATTAGACCTGGTTATTGGGCGGGTTGGGTCAGGGTCAGTGCGGGTCATAAGCGGGTCGGGTCATAAGAGGATCGCCTCATAAAGGGTCGGTAGCGGGTCGGGCCAAATGGGTAGTGGGCCGATAGCGGGTCGATAATGGGCGGGTCGATAAACGAGCAAGAAAAACAAGGAACAAAGAGAGCCCTGTCCAACAATGACCCTGTCTAATAAAGCCCTGTTCAATAAAAGCCTTGTAAATTTGACCCTAACCCTTTAGCCATTGGACTACCCTGTCCAATAACCAGGTCTAGTTCCCATGAGCTGAATTATTACCGAGACATGTTGAACATAGCTGACCCAGAGGCCGGAGGTTTAAGTCTTCCATATCTTCCGGGAAGGAAATAGGCGGCGGATTGGCTTGCTAACTGTGGCATCTCACATAATAGTAATATTGTTATCCTAGATTGTGTTCTGTTAGAGTTGGGTCGTATTTTAGAGGAGGATTGTAGAGGGGTGACATTGCCACGCTTTATCCCTCCTTAGAACCTGTTCTCTTCGGCATAAAACAACTGAACTGAATTAAATTATAACTAATTAATAGTAATGATAATAATTTTGGAACTGAACTGAATTGAAAATAAATTAAGGAGAACAGGCCTTAGTTTAGTTTTTCTTGTCTTATTTTCTTTATTTTAGTTTGTTTATTCTACTTTGGGGCTTCTCTCCTCCGTTGAATAAAAAAAAAACTAAGAGATTTTCTATATTATATTTACCGAATCAATGGATTGCCAAACTGCACGTGTCTGCTGCTTCTACAGAATGTAAATGACGGTCACCAGATCTTAGGATTATTTTACCAAATCATAGATCTTGAGATCATGTCCTTATAGCATTAACATTTTCTTTTAAAAGGTGAGATAAAGTTTCTCTGTGGAGAGAATTGGGAATTTGAATTTATGAGGGGTAAGAAATTAAACTTTTTTCTAAGGAAATGAAAGGAAGGTCTTAAACTAATTAGACTAACTTTGATTTTTCCATAGCATTAACAGTTGTTCTATTTTAACTAATCATCTCAAACTCTGGTGATTTGATCTCATTTACTCCAACTTCTATTATACACTTGAGTGTATAGCAAAATATAATCACTCGTGGAGTATTTCACATCACTTAATTTTCGTTTATGAGTTTTATTCGATAACCTACAAATTACAATAAGTATCCTAGCATTTTAAAAAGTTATTTTCTAATTTTTGTTTATGTGCATTTCATATAATTTTACTGTTTTTGCTTATTCTTTATTTGGTAAATATTGTTCATTTTCCACCTTACCTTATATGATAGTAATTTTAAACGGTATTAAAATCTTATTCTTGCAAAAAAAAAAATCTTTTAGAAAAGTAGATTAATCCTTAAAGAATAGTAATTGAATTGGCTTTTCTTGTTTAGGAAATTATTAGTTGTCGTGCGTCCTAATACAAAAGTATGATGTTTAGGAATTTATTAGTTGTGGATGCTTTCTTGTTTATTAAGTTTCCGCTTTATTTTTAGTTTCCTAGTTCGATTGTATATTCTATTTACTAGTTTATCATAGTTAGCCTATTCTACTTGTTATAAATTATCGAATGGTTGTTATGAGGAAGATTAATTAGTTTTTACGGTTTTTTCACCATATACCCCTGACAAATTTTTTTTTTGCATTATATACCCTCGCAAGTTTCCAAATTCACTATATACCCCGACGTTTTAAAAAATACATCCACTTACCCTTATGACTAACGGAAGCCTAACGCTGTTAGTCATTAACCCCTAATCCCTCCTCTCACCCTAATTAACTAACTTAAATCTACCTCTAATCCTAACCCTAACCCCTAATCTAATACCTAAACCTTAACCCTTACTCTTACCACCCCTCCCCCCGGTGCCCCACCACCCAGCGGCCCCACCACCCCACTTGCCCCACCACCCGGCAGTCCTCCTCCCCTTCCCCACCACCCCGAAGCTACCCCTCCCCATGCGGCCCCACCTCCCCCTCCCCACCACCCCGAAGCCCCCTCCCCTTCCCCTGGCGATGCGCAACCCTCCCCCCCCGCAGCAACCCGAATATTGATTCTCTTGCAACTCGTTAGAGAATCAGTACTCGCAACTCACCGGAGATTTGCTTGTAGATCTCGAAGTGTACATAGTGCTGGTGGTGGATTTCTTCGGTTGAAAAGCGAATCCTTTATTCTCGAAGAAATCGAAGGTTTGCCATAATTCATACTCCATAATTCGTAGTCCGCACCTCACAATTCTCTTCAATACCTGCCATAATTCATTCTTCAGTTTCTTCATTTTTTTTTTTTAGTTTTACTTCGATTTTGTTGTAGAATTGTGAAAATAAGAACCAATGATACAATCAGAAGGTCTCTGATTGTGAAATTAGGGGGATGGCGGAAAAGCGACGGTGAGGATGCTGTTTGTTGATGGTTGTGGTGGCTTTGTTGATGTTGCAACCAATTATTGACGAAGGAGGTGGTGGCTTTATTGTTGAAGGAGGTGGCGGATTTATGATGCGTAGGTGGTGGTCGTGGTGTGGAATCGGGTGGTGTTGTGGTGAGATGATTGTTGATGAAGGGGAGGGGAGGGGGTTCGCACGGGGGAAAGGGGAAGGGGAAGGGGGAGGGGAGGGGGGTCGGCGGGGGAAGGGGAGAGGGAGAGGGAGGGAAGGTGGGGTTGTGTGGGGAGGGGCGGCTTCGGGGTGGTGGGGAAAGGAAGGGGGACCGGGTGGTGGGGGGGTGGGGGAGTTGGGGCTGCTGGGTGATGGGGCCGTGGGGAGGTGGGGTTCTTTGGGTGGTGGGCCGGTGGGGGGAGGGGTGGTAAGAGTAAGGGTTAGGGTTAGGGTATTAGATTAGGGGTTAGGGTTAGAGGTAGATTTAGGTTAGTTAATTAGGGTTAGAATGGGGGATTAGGGGTTAATGACTAACGGCGTTAGCCTTCCGTTAGTCATAAGGGTAAGTGGATGTATTTTTTAAAATGTCGGGGTCATATGGTGAATTTGGAAACTTGCAAGGGTATATGGTGCAAAAAAATTTGTCGAGTGTATATGATGAATCACCATATACTCCCCGACAAATATTTTTTTTGCACCATATACCCTTTCGACTTTGAAATTCACCATATACCCCTCACTTTTGAAAAAATACATCCGAGTTACCCTTAATGACTAACGGCGTTAAACTACGTTAGTCATTAACCCCTAATCACCCTCTAATCCTACTTAACTAACCTAAATTTAACCCTAACCATAATACCCTATCCCTAATACCCTAACCCCATCCCCCACCCCCCACCCCCCACCCCCCCCTCAACTCCAACCCCACCCCCCACCCCCACCACTCGCAGTCCCCCTCCCCACCACCCCCGAAGCCCCCTCCGCCACCGGCAGCCGCCGCAACCCCCTCCCCATTCCGCCCGGCAAAAGACCGCAACCCCATCCACCTTCCGACACCCCGCAAAGACCGCAAAAAGTCTCCCTCACCTCCCTCGCAAACTCGCGCAACCCCCCTCCCTCTCGCAAAATTGAGCAACCCCCCTCCCCTGCAAAATCGCGCAACCCCCCTCCCCTTGTCAAGTTGTCTTCGTCAATAGGTGGTTGCGGGCCGAAACTCGACTTTTATCGGGGAGGTGTGAGGATGGTGCGACGTTTTTCGTGGAGGTACGATGATGGTGCGAGGTTTAGGGGTGCTGCGAGGGTGGTGCAAGGGTGGTGCAACGTTTTCGGGGTGGTGCGAGGATTTTTAGGGGGAGGTGCGAGGGTTTTAGGAGTGGTGCGACGATTTTAGGGGTGGTGCGAGGGTGGTGCAACGGTTTCGGAGGTGGTGTGATGATGGTGGTGCGACGATTTCGAGGTGGTGCGATGGTGGTGGGGGGTTTCTTGGGCTCGAATTTCGGTGGGGGGCTCGGGGGAAGGGGGAGGGAGGGGACTGTTGGGGGTGGCGGTGCGGTGGGGTCGGGGGTGGTGGGGGTCGGGCGGCCCTTGGGGTAAGGGGGTGGTGGTGTAAGGGGTGGTGGTGTAAGGGGTGGGGGAGGGGGGTGTAAGGGGTGGTGGTGTAAGCGGTGGGGGAGGGGTGGTGGTGGTGGTGTCGGGGGTGGTGGTGTCGGGGTGGTGGTGTAAGGGGGTGGGGGAGGGGGAGGTTGAGGTTAGGGTATTGGATTAGGGGGTTAGGGTTAGGCTTTGACTTAGGTTTATGTTAGTTAATTAGGAGGGTTAGGGGGGATTAAAGGTTAATGACTAGCGGAAGTCTAACACCGTTAGTCAAAAGGGTACTTTGATGTATTCTTTGAAACGTGGAGGGTATATGGTGAATTTGAAAACTTGCGAGGGTATACGGTGCAAAAAAAAATTAATCAGGGGTATATGGTGAAAAAACCGTTTTTAGTATTAGTTGGTGTAGGGTTTAGGTACGATTATATATTCTATATATGAGTTTATAGACTCATCGAACGGTGTGGGTGCACAATCAATTGTGTGCGCAACCTAATTGTGAGAGTGTCCAACTTATATAGTATACTATCCTGATGTCCATAATGTTGCGTAGTGAGGGGGGTTTTTTTTTTTTGATATCGAGAAAATTTGCATTAACTAAAATTTGGAGTACAACCTAATGCTATTACAACCAAACAAAATTGAACTAACACTAACAAGAGTTTCATTAGCTCGTACATATTTTATAAAGGAAAAGTTAACTATTACGTGTCCAGTCCAAAAGCAGTTTGTCTTGAGCGATGGTGAGTGAGGTTGGGTTATATGTCTTGATGAAAAAGACCTGATATGAGAGGGAGCCTGTTGAGATACCAAACCCTGACGATCTTCAGAGAGAGATTGCCGCACGACGTACAGCTAGAAGACCCCAATGTCCACTAGACGCTAAATCCCATGGTCCTTGAAGAGAAACATCCTCCTGGGATTCTACGGATTCAATGAACAATGAAGTCACGTCCTTTGGTGACTTCTGAACCTACTGCGAGGGGGAGTTTAGTCTCACTAGATTGAAACTCAAAAGACGTGGAGGTCGAAACGTGCCCCAAATCAAATTGGGGGGCCTCCCACAAGATGCATTTTTTAGGTGTGATGACACCTGAAGCCATCACGAGAACTTGGGGCGAGTTAGATTGATGAACTTCGCCCCACTTACGGATCCAAAGATCCAACCGCACAATCCCTAACCTAGAAGAACGACGCACTGTGATTTGAATTGATAACCTCCTCTTATCTTGGCCAACACTCGAAGTCCTAAAGTGCCATAAACCCCATGGCCAACTCCAAGATCTATGGCTAGGGCTGTGAAAAACTAACCCAATCTGTTTACCAAACCCGAACCCAACCTGAAATAAGCGGGTTTGGGTAGAGATTTTTGACCCATTTAAGTAAATGGGTTGACACGACTTACCCAATTAATTAAATGGGTTAGGTTAAGGTTGACATTTTCAACCCGAAATTAACTTGCTTTGACCTGTTTAACTCATTAAAATATAAATTTCCTAAAAAGTTGTGTTAAAGTTGGTGAAAATTTTAAAAATACTAATTGTAGAACACAAATACTGAAAAGAAAATCTAATCATGCATACTTTATGTGAATTTATTGTTGAAAACTAATAAGTTTTAATAAAAAATTTAATAGTATAAATATGTAAATGGGTTAAACGGGTTATATGGATAACCCGTTTAATAAACAAGTCGGGTCAAGGTTGAGTTTTTCAACCCGTTTAATAAACAGGTCAGGTTTGGGTTGGGACATGTTCAACCCGTTTATTATTAACCCGAACCCGAACACGACCCGACCTGATCTGTTAATCATCCCTATCAATGGCTCTATTAACCAAGTTTCCTAGATCTTCCTTTGTCATAAGAACTAAGAACCATATACTACCCACCGATCACCACTAGCGAACACCCAAGCACAATCATACACAAAAAGGCAAGGTTATTGGATCTGGAAGAAACTGAACTTAAACTAAAACATAAGGCAAACATTAAACAAACTAAAACACAAAGTACTATTAGATTCATACGATCGGATGACACAAGCGGGGGGTTGGGGAAGGGGAAACTCGAACTTAAACAAGCGAAGGGGAGGGGACAACACTCGCCACACACAGGGAAGGGGAAAGGGAGACAACACGAAACAGGGGAGGGGGAGGGATGCGCCTAATTAACCTGGGGGAGGGGAAGCCTTGAACACTAAACGGGGGGAGGGGAGACTCGACCACACAAGGGATACGCAAGAACTGGGGACGAGCCAGGGGAAGTGGACTAACTCCCAGCGAGTAATGCGTAGGTGGAGGAGTTAGTTGGAGAACCTCAAGGAGTTAGTTCCACAATTTAAGCACCGCAATCTCCAACTGTTTTGTACGCACAACAACAGCAACAAAAACATATCTAATAACTTAAAGAATCTTTTATCCAAAGATTCTAAGTTACTAGAATATTAAACATACCATATGATAAAAATTCAAAGTGTATAAATTAAATAATTAATCTTTCTCCACAAGATATAAATGCAAAATTAAACTTTACATTATTTTTGGTATTTTATATTTTCGCAAAATAAAAACTATATAGTAAAATTAACCTAAGTAATTGGCATCATCAAAACATCAAATTCAACAAACTTTAACCAATGAAACACCACACACAAACACACAATAGATACAACACAGGCACACACACTCGAACCTAACCAACCCACCAAGAAATTAAAGGACATCTAACACACCCCATCCAGGAGACTAAACCAACCAGAAGGTGGGACTTATTCCGATGAACAAACCAATAGACAACAACACGCACATCCCGAAAACAACAGCCTCTGCCACACAAAACAACCCCAGCGAGACACCCCAGACAACGGGAAATAACACAGCAACAAACGAACACAAAATGGGGAGGGGAAAGGGAAGCCCTAAACACCAGACGAAAGCAAACAAGGGAAGAGGAAGGGGAGCCCAAAACAACCGAAAAACATGAAAGGGGGGAGGGGGAAGGCCAAAGGCACTATTAGGGGAAAGAAATGGGGAGGCCCGACACCGAACCCGGGAGTGGGAGGGGGAAGCCCGACGAAACGTACTAGGGAGGGGGCGGGGATCCAGACCCAGGACCGAGGAACTGAATTCCGACTGTCAAACACCAGGGAGGGGTAGACCGGAGCAAACAACCATACAAACGAAACACCGGAAGGCTGAAGCGAAGGAGAGCGATAAGAAGACAAGCACCAAGGGTCCGACGGCCACCAGAGAAGCGCCTAAGCGGCTCCAGGGGCCGTCGAACCCTAGGAGAAGGCGGCGGGAAAGGGGAAACAAGAAAGCGCTCGCGGAGGGTTTGGGAGGTTCTAGAGATAGAGTGTGTGGAAATTTTTTAATTTTTTTTAATCTTTTTTTTTGGGATACTTATTGTTGTACAAAAATTGATATAGAAATGCAATTTGCCACCTCATTTTAATAATTTAGCTAGAAGTATACCACTTAATTGCATGTGGTAGTTCTTTCTTCTCGGATTTTACTTCGTGAGGTTTAACTGAATTAGGTACACTGCTATTTTTGACTCCTAAGTCCTAAGCATGTACATGTACTATAAGAAAA
Source organism: Beta corolliflora (assembly GCA_947648045.1). Lineage (NCBI taxonomy): Eukaryota > Viridiplantae > Streptophyta > Magnoliopsida > Caryophyllales > Amaranthaceae > Beta > Beta corolliflora. The sequence goes on from CANSZD010001103.1 coordinate 198,554, forward strand.
TTTTAAGTCCAGTGCACTTTAACTCTTAAACACCTAAAAGTTAACACCCTAAGGCAATCAAGGAGGCCAATCTTAATTTTGTGATTAGTTGTATCTTGTGGAGGCATATAATCCCAATGCTAGGCCAGTAAGTTATGACAACTGTACTTGAGCACGGCGGGTGCGTAGCAGTGGCGGATCCAGGAATTAAACAATGTGGGTTCGAAGTTGTTTAAACATAGAATAAAAACTAGTCTTATATGCACGCGAAGCGTGCGGTAAAATTTTACTATTATTACTTATATTTAAAGGCTATAAAAAACACTTATACATACAGGTTTGGCTAATAAATTATTAATGCTATTAATTATTAACGACACACCAACAGCAAAGTCTTTGTAATATAGTTTGGCTAATAAATTATTAATGCTATTAATAATTGATTGCTTGAGCAAGTAAATTGGAAGAAAAGGGAAATCAAACCAGATCCATTTCCTATTAATATATTATTACTTGGTGGGAGGGGAATATTTGTGAAGAAGGAAAGCTAGAAAATGGAGGATCAAAAGAAAAAGGAAAAATAAAACCAACAATAAAAATATAAGATGTACTGTAATAACAAAAAACAAAGGGAGGGAAAAAAATTTAAAAAAGATACCACATGCTCTTCCTCGGATTCAATCCCGCGACCTTCAGCAAAACAAAGCATTCAGTATCACGCGGACTACCGCTGAGCTAACTACATAATAATAGTATCAAATGGGGCTTTTTTCTTATTAACTTGTTTTTCATTTTCCTGTAATGTCAGTTTTTTTCGCGGATCCCCGTGGGTTCAATTGAACCCACTAAACCCACGCTGATCCGCCACTGGTGCGTAGGCTATTTTACAATTACTACGTACATATTGCAGGTAGAAATTAAGAAAATTCCAAGGTGGCTTTAATTGTGGCATAAAAATAACATCATCATCACAAGAAAGTAAAAGCTCAAAAATGTCTTTCAGATTGAAAGAAATATAAATTCTTACCCATCCAGATGCATTTGAAAGTTCAAAAGAAGATATAATACACTACTTGAGCTCTACCATTCATAAAGGGTGTGAAGGTCGATTAATAGTATCACTCGTAAGATGTAACATATTAAGGGTTTCAAGATGTACCAAACTACCAAATCATAAATATGGTTTAAGCAGAAATTTCAACACCGATCAAAGTATTCAATTAAAAACATTTGGAAGAATAAGCCTAGTAAACAAGGTGATACTTTTGCTACCTTGTGCTCAAAATATTTTGTGCTAATGCAAAAAACATTATCAGCAGACATGAAGAAAATTATCTTGTTAAGACAAATCCTATTTTAATTCAACCTATGGAAAGAACGGTGGAAAGAACGGCAAAATCCAGTTGGGTTACAATATAAAATTTAATTTTACAGATTGTGAAGCATGCTCGATATCATATAACAATCTATTACAGTTGTAAGGATAGATAAATTGACATCTTTTACTAAATTGCCAAGCAAGCAAGCACTACTTCATGACATGGTCAAATTCAGGTTATTTTACCTTAATCTCATCATAACATTGCATGTTAAAAGTTCAATACTACAGGTCAGAAGACTAATCAACTACAGAACTGTTTCTTTTAAACCCCAGCCCACAAAGTATGCAATAGTCAAGAACTACAAGCAAATCAAAGACGATTGTCAAGATAATGAAACTAAAGAGCTAGATTGACTTGAATATAAGAAGAATCTTCACTCATAAGACCTCATAAACTCGTGTTTGCTCTTCAATCGAGAAATGATGTCCTGGCGTAGATTATCGTTGAATGGAAAAGCATCAGTTCCATGAGCTTGTAGAAGCTCTTGAGCTTCAACTGAACAAATACGGCCGTCTGCTCCAAATTGAATAAGGGTATCACATGGACTGAACTGCGTGAATAATTTCTCCTGCACAGAATTTGAGTGATCAAGGTTGAAGGGGCATACAAACCAACGCATTATAGATCGTGCTGCCGCATCATCTTCAGCAGTATGTTCAGCATAATAATCTACTGCACGCCGAACAAAGACCACTTCATAAGAAGAATCTTTCTCCTTAAGCTTGGGATACCATGCACGTAGATCATAATAAAGATCAAGGTTTTGAAGACAACCGAAATATAGAAGTACATTCCTCTGCCTGAGTTTTTCCACAGGAACTTTCTCATCATGGTGAAAGACATAATTCCGTGACTGATAAACCAGCAGTGACTCCAAGGTAAGTTCCTGCAGCTTTCTTAGTTCACGTTCAATGAGAGCCTCTCTAGTGAATGGAAATCCACTAATTCCATAACTCCTCATGACCTCTCGTCCGCAAGGATCCACATAACTATCATGGGGCCCCAGGATAACCAGCACATCACCCGTGGAGCTTGCAACGAGTCGGAAGAGTCTGCGACTTACAGAGTCATTGAAGGGCACCCTCCACCAAGATATGTTGTGGTTCTGCAGCAACCTATCTATCTTGTCCTGGGAAGCCTGTGGCTCAAGACAGTCCGCAAAAGGTAAGTATACCAGCACAATCTCAAAATCCAGGTGATTCGCTCTGCATTGTTCATAGATCTCATTAAGATCGAGTGAAAACTCTCCTCCAACATACAAGTACAAGCCGATAACCTTCTGTTTAAGTTTCGAGATAGACACTGTCTCCTGAACAGAATCAATCTTATCCAGAACAAGAGAGGAATCACACTGCAAAAGTCCCTCAAGTGTGGACATAGGGCGGGATTCCCACAAGGGAAAATCCTTGGCGAAAAGATCGTGTGTATGCTCCGGAGTGAAGGGAAAGGCCTCGGCTCCAAAACCCGGCACAAAATGAGGAATATCAGAGTACAAAACGTTACTAGCGCCATCCAGAATGAGACATTTACCGTATAAAGTGCCAAGGTTAAGGTAGTTGCAAATGTAGTCACGACAATTGGAGTAAGAAAATGGAACAGCAAGACATGAAGAGGGGAAGCCTGACAAGAAGTGGTCGAAAACCTGCTGATGATTGGCCAAACTATGAATCTTAAGTACCACTACCATCTCAAATTTATCAGGATTGAGAGCATACAAATCGGAGCACAGATTTGCAAGGGCCTGGACACGAGTAGAATTAAAATCTCCACGGAAGACAGGAACGTTAAAACAGCAAATCATAAGGTTTTTGTCTTTAAAAGCATCCTTATTAAGTTGAACTTGATCACCATTGTTCCGAAGCAGAAACAGATCATTGGTGTTACAATTACACGACAGCAACGATACAACATCAAAATACTTGCCAATCTCAATGTCAGGTTTCTCAGTAACATCATCAGAGTATTTTGGTTTCATATGATGGAATAATACGGCCAAAGGACAGTGTCTTACAGGTGTAAGGTCCTTTTCTCGCTCTTCAGGGATGACAGGCCAAACTAATCTTTCAAGAGAACCATAGAAATCAAATGAAGGTACTTCATTCCTACGAATACCCAAAGAATCTGAGACTCTTCGACTCTTTGACAGATTCATCCCAACGTTTTCGTAATCAAACCTAAAATCCAACTCTGATCACAAACACAATAATTTCAACAAAAAAAAATAATTAAGGAATTCTACCAAAACCTACTTTATCATTATCATTATCATTATAAAGGGAATACATTATACATACCAAAGAAAAAGGAGAAAGGGAAAAAAAAAATCAATCCAACCAAAATTCAATGTAATGGAAACGTAAATCAACGTATTATTTCCAACAATAAATCAATTTAAATCGTAAAAATCAAAAATGGATTGAGATCGAAACCCTAACCTTTGCTCTATGCCTTCACCAAATCCTTGCCTTCTAATACTGACAAAAATACCCTGTCAAGCGAACGATTCTCTTAACATTCACAACTTTTCTTTTTATTTTCCTTTCTTTTCTTTTTTTGGGTTTCTCACTTATTGGGGTTTCCGGTTTCGAAATGTGAACTTTCGATTGTAGAACTGTCCGCCCGCAATGTTGTTTATACAACCCATTTAAATTTTTGGAAAAATTGACACCAGGGGTCCGAACTAAGGCCGGAAATTTTTTATAGATACCAACTATTGATTATCCAGTATAGGTCCCAACTATAGTAGGTAGTGTTTTTAAATGGACTCATGTGACTTGTAACCGGTTGAATAGGTAATAAATTAGTTTTATTATATTTTAATTTCTAAAATCTTTCTCCTCTCCTCTTTCAGATCAGTCATAGTATTTCTTTCTTCCTCCATTGTTGATCCTTCAAAACCATTAACCTCACCTCTTTCTCTCTTCTCCCTCACGCCATATAAATCGACCCACACAAATATGAAACACAAAACTCTCCTACTGCCAAACCCAATTGCAAAACCACCCAAATGAAAAAAAATGACCCATTTCAACTCCACCATACTCCCCCTCTGTTTTTGTCCTTCCACCACCACGCGCCACCTCCATTCGCCCATCCACCACCTCCACCCCAAACTTAAGTACCTACCTCTACCAAACCCACCTTCTCCTCCTCTCTTCTCCCCCCCTTCTCTTTCCTCGACCACCCCATCTCGCCTGAGTTTGCTTGAGGACTGAGGTCATTTAATTTTTGAGAAGCAAACTCACCACTGTCTCCCTCAACCGCACTATCTGAGTAAAAGAAGCAGGAAGAGCCGCTAATAATGGCGGATGAAGTGCAAGAAGGAGACAAAACGAATGCCATGGAATCTCAAATTAAGTCTTCAATTCTCTCGCGCTCCTCTAACTCAAGGATAAAGCCCAGTACACCTTTATGGGTCATGTGCGCCTAAGGTCACCACAACAATTCCTCCTGCTCTGTTGTGGTGGTGGTTTTTGTTTGCCTCCGGTGCCGTTGTCTGGAGTAATTCCCCCCTGCTGGTGTTGCTTACTGCCGCTGCCGTTGTTTTAGTTGGTGTGTATGCATTGTTTTATGGTAAATTTGAATAAATGGAATTTATTGAATGTGAATAAATGGAATTTAATGAATTTGAAATATTTTTGCAGTGGCAAAAATCTGAGTTTGAGATGAGAGAGAATGGGTGGAGGTAGATTAATGAGTAAAGGATGAAGGAGGGCATCAACTGGAAATCTTAACTGGAAGAGGACCAGAAAAGTTATTGTAGCTGAGATCTAGTCTTTGAAGGTTAGGCAATCTTAGAATCCCATAAGAATTCAACCCTGCACTAAAAGGATTCCTATGCAAAACCAGAACTTGCAGCTGAGCAAATCTCCTAAAAACACGAAGAGAGAGAAGGAGAAATGAAGAACATAGAGAATTGGGTTAGAAAATATAGAGTGGGGTGGGTTTTTAAAGTCATGTGATCATTTAATGAATCACGTGACTTCATTAACCTGAAGTAGCAGGTTAAATGACCTGCTGGGTCCATGCAAAAATGGGTCATGGCATACTTGGGCCCCCTACTGGAATATTGAAAGCTGGTACCTATTAAAGAAAACCGGTAATAGTTCAGCCTTATAGTGTCAATTTTTCCTAAATTTTTTTATTTTGGCAATAGGTACACACGGAAACAAACTAATCCACTACTCATGGCCAAATGCCATTCCCTGGGATACAAGACTAGCGCTACAATTATTATTACAAACCAAAACACTATTAGGGAAAACAATACACAACTCATGAGTACTAGGGGTGTAAGTGGATTGGATTAGATTTAACTTTACCAAATCCAAATCCAGTCCAAAGTTTTTTGGACTCGAGAAATTGAGTCCAAGTCCGATCCAAATATTTTTCCAGTCCCAGTCGATAAAGTTATTTGAGTCCGAATCCAATCCGATCCACTCCGATTTTTATATTATTTTTTTCCCCGATTAAAATTCAACGATTCACAACGTTTTCTCATAATTGAATTTGAAAAATTCAACTCATTATATCCATTCCATAAAAAAAGTCACATACATCTTTTATATTATATAAATAAATATTAAATATATTTACGTTATATATAAATATTAAATATATACACATTATATATATATAAATATTAAATATATATTATATATATACATATTAAATAAATATTTTATATAAAAATATTTTTGACTCTGGACTGGATTGGACTATTGGACTCCAAAGGGGTGAGTCCAAATCCCAATCAAGTATTTGGACTCGAAAATTTGAGTCTCGAGTCCAATCCAAAATAATTTTAGTCCGAGTCCGATCCAACAAGTTTGGAATGGACTGGATTGGACTCGGACTTTTGCGATCCGCTTACACCCCTAATGAGTACTACAAACATGAGAACCATTACTTAACTGACGCTTTTTCCTTGGAACATAGGAGAAGTTTGATGAATAGATGAAATCCTTCCTGTTCATGTAGCTGACCAACCTGTACCCAGAAGCACAATTTGATGATGAAGAAACAGTGGTCTTACTCCTGAAACTTGTCCTTCTACCACCATTCTTGACAATTGTTCGGGGGCAAGTCTTCATTCTCCTTGTTGCAATAGAAAGTCTTGAATGTTGCTTCCCTCTTGAGCTTCGAGCACACCCTGATAAGGCTTCAATATTCTTAGTGATCCTGAAGGATACCAGTAATGCTACTCCTTACCCCATTGTCCTCATCCCCATTCATGATCTCATACAAAGCCTCCAATGTAGGAACGTTTTTACTTTGAAATTTCGATTCCATATTAAAATCACTTGCCGCTTAATTTCGTTTTAAGTCCTCATACATGGGCGAACCAGTCAGATTCTTGTTTTTACTTGGCTCCTTGCTCTTTGCACCAACATTTGAAGATGAGACTACCCTGATAGTCATCATAGAACCTGATCTAGAATTAAAGCAACGGATATTAACACTTGATAATCTTTCCTATAGATTGGAAGAAAAGAGCCCGGCCTCCTTCGGTTAGTGAACCGATACTTGGGCTATGCCATATTAGAGTTTCAAGCTTAAGAATGTTCTCACCACTCAGTCCTCTCCTCCCTCACTTCTTCTCTCACCTCAGTAGGAGGATTTTTCTCCTTTTCTATTTGGGCAATTATGTAATCCCATGTCTTTTATAGCACTAAAACCATGAGTTTCCTTCTTATCATTCACCCCGAAAACATAGTCCTTCTCTTGTACAGTGCCCAAATCAACACTATCCTTCATTGCAGGAAACGTTCGACTTTGAAGACCTTGAAACCATTGTTGATGCATGATTACCTAATCACAAACCACTTTATGATGCTGATTGGTCCTGAACCTTTCCTTGCAAGAAACAAAGTTCTCAGTTGGGTTCAAAAGTCAATTTGTTGGGCTCGATGCATCGGATTATGAACCACCCTTCTTTGAAAAACTAGTGGGTTTGTGATAACACTAGCCTTTTGTAGTATTTATATAAAACCTTGTTCCTATTCTACACCCCTTCAGCTTGCATTGCTAGCAAGTTCCCATGTTTTCTGGAGGCTCAACAGTATCAACCAATAATACGCATCTTGATATAACTATGTTCTTGTACGCACCATCCACTACCAAGTTTAGATGCATTTGTTTATCCTTACTCGATTTGCTAAATTTTAATCCGAATATCGCAACACGTTGTTTTAATTTTCAAAATTTGCCACATTGGGGGCAGCGCTCATCGCGCACCAGCCAACAACTAGTAGGGAAAAAGATTAAAATTAGGGGTTTATTAAAACATACGTGCAACTCACGTGACCGGTCAACGCCGGATATAAAACATAAATCAACATATTATTTCTAATTAATAACAGCCATATTTCCAACAATAAATCAATTTAAATCGTAAAAATCAAAAACGGATTGAGATCGAAACCCTAACCTTTGCTCCATGCCTTCACCAAATCCTTGCCTTCTAATACTGACAAAAATACCATGTCAAGCGAACGATTCTCTTAACATTCACAACTTTTCTTTTTATTTTCCTTTCTTTTTCCTTTTTTTGGGTTTCTCACTTATTAGGGTTTCTAGGTTTCGAAATGTGAACTTTCGATTGTAGAACCTGTCCGCCCGCAATGTTGTTTATACAACCCATTTAATTTTTTTTATTTTGGCAATAGGTACACAAGGAAAACAAACTTTTTTTTTTTTAGGGGAAAACACGAAGTAAATTAAATTAAATCAAGCGCCCCCAAAGTAGTGATACTTTGGGGAAAATAGTCAAACCATACAATTTCATCCCCAAGAGGACAGACCCAACGAGCTAACAAATGGGCCACAACATTGCTCGCCCGTTTAACATGAGAAATAGAAAAAGACTTCACACAGCTAGCTAAAGTAATAATATCAGAAAAAATTCGAAAAAGAGGAGTAGCACCTAATAACTTATTCTTCACAGCATTAACCACAACCAAAGAATCTCCTTCAAGAGCGACACGACCATAGCCCAGTCTACCAGTCAATTCCAAAGCATAGCGAACTCCCATTGCCTCTGCCAAGCTTGCCTCCCATCTAGCCTCCACACGCTTCACACCAAGAGCAATAATCTGACCATGATGGTCTCTACAAACCACTCCTAGACCCACTTCACCCTCTTGACTTATATGAGCGTCAAAATTCATTTTAACCCACCCCTCCAAAGGAGGACTCCAACTTGAAGGCGACGAGCCCATTAAGTGTGGTATTGTGAACACCCGTTCTGCATACTCCCTATAATCAGTCACTAGCTTCACAAAACTGCACGCAACCCGCACATCATCCGGTTCTTCATGCTCAAACACGAACTTGTTTCGACAGTACCACGCTGCCCACGCCAATGCACAGATCATTCGAATCTCCTCGCCAGCCACTCTAGACTTAAACCACTCAAAATGATCCGTAAACGATGTCGTTGGAGCATCAACCAGCAGCAAACCAAATTCGCTCGAGCTCCAAATCTGAAGCGCATAAGTACATTCGAAAAGGGAATGAATGATGGATTCCTCCACTGCATTACATACAGGACAGTGACTAGATTGAACTATATGACGCGAGGCGAGACGCTCTTTGGCAGCCAAGCTCCCTTTGCACGCACGCCAAATAAAATGGCTTAGCTTTGGTGGTCCATCCAAACTCCACACCCCTCTCCACAGCTCAGTTTCCCTTGCTCCAAACTAAAGAGCCCAGGTGCGTAAATGCCCAAGACGAGCCAGCCAATAACAAGAGCGAACTGAGAAAATACCATTGCGGGCTAGCCACCAAAACCGTGAATCCTGCGGCCAGAAACTAGATAGGGGAATGTTGAGGATATTCTCCCACTCCTCTTCAAAAAAAGCTTGTTTAACCACGTTCATATTCCACCCCCACCATAATCAAATCACTTACACGTAAGTCCGGGTCACTGTCATCTTTCATAGTAGGAACAACATGGCTACCTTCACCCAATATCCATGCACTCTCCCATACACGTATACTTGTACCATATGCACCATTTGAGCCCTTCAAGCAATAATGATTTTGATCCCCATATACTTCGCCAAGTGAAGTTAGGATTATAGCCTCTCAAAGCCTCTAAAAACTCCGAGTTCTTGTAGTAACGAGGCTTCAACAAAGAATGAAGCAAGGAAGACTCACCTTGACTTAGTCTCCACGCTTGTTTCGCAAGAAGAGCCTGATTGAAACAATGCAAGTCTCTGAACCCTAGCCTCCCCATTGACTTTGGGAGACAAAGAGATGACAAACTATGCCAGTGAAGCTTCCGTTCTGCATCCTTGGCACCCCACCAAAAGCGAGCAAGCAATGAATGAATTTCGTCAATAAGACCAGCAGGGAGACATAACACACTCATCATGTAAGTAGGGATGGCTTGAACAACAGATTTGATCAAAATTTCCTTCCCGGGGCGGGACAACAGCTTCTCCTTCCAACCTTGAAGCTTTTTCCATACTCTCTCTTTGATGCAGGCAAATGTAGCTTTTTTCGATCTGCCGATAACTGTAGGGAGCCCCAAATACTTCTCATGTCTCTCAACCTCCTTAACACCAAGGATCTGTGTAATCTCATTGCGGCGACTCTGATTCACACTCTTACTAAAGACTACTTCTGTTTTGCTTAGGTTAACTCTCTGACCGGATGCTCTCTCATATTTACTGATAATATCAGTCACCATAGAGCATTCTTGCACAGAAGCTTTCGAGAACAGGATATTGTCATCTGCAAAGAAAAGATGTGACACCAACGGGGCTTCTCGGCAGATTTTAGCACCATGAATCTTGTTCTCATTAACAGCCTTAGAGATAAGAGTAGAAAAAGCATCAGCACACAACAAAAATAAATAGGGAGAAATAGGATCCCCCTGACGTAGTCCCCTAGATGGAGAAAGAGAACCCTGCACACACCCATTTATTTTGAAAGTGAAAGACACACTTGAAACACATGCCATAATTTTCCCAATCCACTCGTCACAGAAAACCCATCTTTCTCATCATTCGCTCCAGGAAGCACCATTCGACCCTGTCATATGCTTTGCTCATATCAAGTTTTAAAGCACATAAACCCTCTCTGTTAGAATCTTTCCTCTTCATAGCATGAAAAATCTCAAATGCCACTAACGCATTATCCGTAATCAAGCGTTTTGGAACAAAAGCACTTTTATTGGGAGATATTATAGATGGTAAGATCACTTTGATTTTATTTGCCATAGTTTTTGAGAGAATTTTATAGAGTACATTACATAGACTGATAGGCCGAAAATCTGTCATAGATTTCGGTGAAGCACATTTAGGAATAAGCACCACACAAGTCTGATTGAGCACACCTAGATCAACACGGCCTCTCCACCAATCTTTTACAAAATCAATGACATCTTTACCAAGAACATGCCAGAACTTCTGATAAAAAAGAGCATGAAGACCATCAATACCTGGCGCATTATTCGGATGCATAGAAAATAGAGCATTCCGCACCTCCTCACCCGTCGGACACTCACACAAAGCACTACATTCATCTCCCGGCGAAACGCACCTCTAGCAAGCCCGACATAGCCTCGTCAAAACTGTCCGGGATATGATGTAGCAAATAGGTCCGTGAAATATGCCTCCACAAATGCCCCAATATCCTCCCTATCTTCCTTCCACTCCCCATCCGCATCAAAAAAGTCCACAAATAGTGTTTCTTTTCTTGCGTTGGCTAGCTTTATGATGAAAATAAGATGTGTTCTTATCACCATCACGCGACTCATTCGCTCTCGCTCGTGCATGCCAATATGACTCTTCAAGTTTATGAATCTCATCCAACTCTCTCGAGACAGCATCACATTGCTCCAACGTAGTAGCATCCATAGAACGTTGTTGGAGGTTATTGAGTGTAAAAAGCGTAACTTTCTTTTGCTTCTTCAAGTGGCCGAAAGTTTTCAAGAGCCCAAGCTGTCAACTTCCCGATACATGCTCCAGTCTTCGCCAAATGCCATCACATACCCCTTCACGCCAAGCCTCCTCCACAACCTTGCCACACTCCTCCTTCGAAAGCCACATTGCTTCGAACTTAAAAAGCTTGTTACCCCCTCGAAACATATACTGTTTTCAGCAATAGAGGGGCATGGTCGGGAACGATACCTTGGTAAGTGAAGCACTTCCCAAGATGGAAATAGGTTGCACCAATCCTCATCCGCAAGCATGCGATCCAAGCGTTCCGAACAAGGGTAGAGGGTGAATTACCCCGCTGCCATGTATACCTACACCCTTTAAAGACTAAATCTCGAACACCACAATCATCAATAGCTTCTCGAACAAACTAATCCACTACTCATGGCCAAATGCCATTCCGTGGGATACAAGACTAGCGCTACAACTATTATTACAAACCAAAACACTATTAGGGAAAATAATACACAACTCATGAGTACTAGGGGTGTAAGTGGATTGGACTAGATTGGACTTTACCAAATCCAAATCCAAGTCAAAGTTTTTTGGACTCGAGAAATTGAGTCCAAGTCCGATCCAAATATTTTTCCAAGTCAGTCCGATAAAGTTATTTGAGTCCGAATCCAGTCAGTCCACTCCGATTTTTATATTATTTTTTTCCCCGATTAAAATTCAACGATTCACAACGTTTTCTCATAATTGAATTTGAAAAATTAAACTCATTATATCCATTCCATAAAAAAAGTCACATACATCTTTTATATTATATAAATAAATATTAAATATATTTACGTTATATATAAATATTAAATATATACACATTATATATATATAAATATTATATATATATATTATATATATACATATTAAATATATATTTTATATTTTATATAAAAATATTTTTGGACCGGATCGGATTTGGATTATTGGACTCGATGTGAATCTAAAAGCACCCTTCCAAGAGTTGGACGATGTTTTTAAACTCAAGAACAAGAACACTCACAAGAACACTTTGTAACTCACGATTTTAGGATAAATGACCAAATCACAAGACAAACTCAATGATTTGGGATCTTAGGCCAGAGACAAGACTCACTCAATCTCCCCTAATCTTATCACTCAAGACTCACTCAAAGTAATAAGTGTTATTTTCAAACTTGAGACAAACTCAAAGCTAAAAAAGCGAAAACATAAAGGTTTTTACTTCAAACTCAAAATCTCAAAACCGATTTCCCATGATCATATGCTCTCCTTATATAGAGGAATAAGCAGCAAGAAAGAAGCATAAAACACTCAGCAAACCCTAAGAAAAACGCCCCCCCAAATCAGTTTCAAGGAGCATGAATAGCTCCTTGATTCACTCCCCTCATTAAGCTCATTCAATGAGCTGTTACAAAGTGCAATAATCAGCAACTAAGGAGTTTAAACTCCTCCTAAGCACACGCCTATCATGCCTAATCATCACACAAATCACACACATCTAATCATGAGATACTTTATGAGTAAACTCATGATTTTATTACAACTCAAAACAACAAAAATAAATAGGAACCCAAACAGAACTTGGGATCTTCAAATGTTGTATTCCATGTATTCAGTTTAAGGAGGCTTCATGGGTTCCATGGTCAAAGACCCATTGATGTTAAAGAATGGACTTTGATCATTCTCCTCTTCTAAAAAAAAAGTTTGATCTTCTTCGGTGTAAGGAGACAACTCACCCCTTTTGAAGGTAGAACTCAAGCCTCCTAAATCTATTTTGTAGCTCTCATGATCAATTCTCTCTAATATCTCAAAGGGTCCCTCATCAAGTGGAAAATACTTGAGTTTAGGGCACCTCCCATTCAATTGTAACCAAACCCCGAGTCCGGGTTTAAAAACTTTTCCTTGTTCTTTTTTTGCATCTTTCGTTTTGGGTTTCCGACCTCTCAAGACTTTGTCACTTAAGCTTGAAAACAAAAGGCTATTCTTGACTCGTGGTTCTTGTAACGTGGTTGGTGTTTCTTTCCACAACTCATAGGAAGATGAGTTATCAAAAGAAATACCCCTTGCATCAACCCCCAAGCAAACCCCTTCCCCTTTATCCACTATATCATAGAAATCATTAGCGATACTCCGATGGAACAACGTACAAGAGGGGGGTGAATTGTACTTTTGGAACTTTTAGCAAAGTTTCTTGCGGAATTAAGGCTTTCAAGAAACAGAGATACGAGAGATAGAAATATATAAAATTGAGGAAACTTCTTGAACCTTATCAAGAAGGGAAAACCTCAAAAACTATATTATTGCAATAACTCTATTACAATCACTCTCTACAACTCGAGTTCTTTTCGAACTCAAGTTCCCACAATAATCCCCTTTGATTATTGGAACTCTTCTCTCTATTGCTTCTACTCCGAAGCCTACACTCACTGACTTAGCTTTAAGTCTTTACAAGAGTCACTCAACCCTTGATCCCCAAATTACAACTCAAATTGAGAAACACACTAGTAAATATATTGAACTTAGATATTTAAGGAACTTTGGAACACTTATTGAATGCAACTGACTTTTTATGAAAACTCTTAAGATTTAGACTTAGACAATATGTTTTCAGTTGGTGGTTTGTAATGGGAGAGACTTATCCTTTTATAGTGAAGTCTTCTCATGTTAGTTCCACTTATTCCTCCACTAAGTGTGAAGCAGTAACTCACGTAGAATTATTTTCCCACGTTCACACTTCTTGAGGAACAAGCAAAGACATGTTCAAACCAACTAACAGTAAGTGGTTTAGTAGTTGAGAAAAACAAGGAGTTAACTTAGGATATTTATTTTTACTTGCTCAGTAATTAAAAAAAGATTTTTGTTTAGAAAATAAAAACTATTTTATTTATTTACAATATTTCCTAAAAACTCTCAATTAAATATTTTTCAAAACCACTTGTTGCATTTAATAAGTTCCATTTAGTTCCCTAAACTTAAGCAATATAATTTACTTACAGAAATCCTAAGTATAGACTCTTGGACTTATAAGTTACTCCATCTCTTTCAATCTTCAACTCTGAAGATCATTCGTCCCAGCTCAGGAACAGCAGACAGTTCCTTGAGGAACTGTGATCAGGAACTTGAATCATAAAACATCATTTTGTAGATTAAATCTTGTTGTTGTGTATATATTACTTTATCTTGATTATAAGTGCCACGCCATCCAAGATTCCAACCCTGGAACTCACTTAGGCAATCAGGTTCCTACTCCGGAACTAAAACACTATTTATCAAACAAACCAATATGTCAGGAAGTTTGCAAAGCAGTCATCATCCAAAACTAAGGGTCAACAATTACAAATTACAACATGATTGCTCACTTTCTTTTCACTACAAAAAAACGCTCGTATAGCGACGGAGTTTTAGAAACGGATTTGTATCCGTTTCTAATTTAGAGACGGAAAATTAATAATCCGTTTCTAAAAAAATATAGGGACGGATTTTAAAATCCGTCTCTAAATTAGAGACGGATTTTAAAATCCGTCCCTAAGTTAGAGACGGATTTTAAAATCCGTCCCTAAGTTAGAGACGGAATTATAAAATCCGTTTCTAGTGTGTTTTACCAATTTTTCCAGACTTTGTCAAAAATTTAGATCTAATTTAGAGACGGATTTTGAAATTCCGTCTCTAAATTAGAGACGGATTTTTGAATTCCGTCTCTAAATTAGAGACGGAATTCAAAAATCCGTCAATTCCGTCTCTAAATTAGAGACGGAATTCAAAATTCCGTCTCTAAATTAGAGACGGATTTTCAAATTCCGTCTCTAATTTAGGGACGGATTTACAAAATCCGTCTCTAATTTAGGGACGGATTTGTAAATTCCGTCCCTAATTTAGGGACGGATTTTCAAATTCCGTCCCTAAGTTAGTCAAGTAGATATGTTTTAAAATGCACTTTCAAATCCGTCTCTAAATTAGAGACGAAAATTCAAATTCGTCTCTAAATTAGAGACGGAAATTCAAATCCGTCTCTAAATTAGAGATGGATTTTCATTTCCGTCTCTAAATTAGAGACGGATTTGAAAATCCATCTCTAATTTAGACAAGTAGATATTTTTTATAATGCACTTTAGAGACGGAAATTCAAATCCGTCTCTAAATTAGAGACGGAAATTCAAATTTGTCTCTAAATTAGAGACGGATTTTTAAGATGTGTTTCTAATATTTCTTTCAATTATTATCAATTCCACACGTAAAAGTAAACAAGTAGTACTTGGTGTAGTTGGTATGAGTTTCTCCTCGTGACTTAGAGGTTACGGGTTCGATTCCTACCAACTCGCGGTTCTTGAGAATGGGGATTCCCCTTACCCATTTCCACTGCTTCCAAGAGCCTTGCCTACAATGCCAGACCGGGTTGACCAGAGCGAGGTTCCGAACCAAGTGAGATTGTGAACCGGTAATGGGATCGGGTTGAACCGAACAACTAACAATAGGTGATTTTAAAAAACCATTCCTAAACTTAGAGACGGATTTCAAAAATCCGTCTCTAAAATTAGAGACGGATTTTTGAATTCCGTCTCTAAAGTTAGAGACGGATTTTTGAATTCCGTCTCTAAAGTTAGAGACGGATTTTTGAAATCCGTCTCTAAAATTAGAGACGGATTTTTTAAATCCGTCCCTAAACTTAGAGACGGATTTTGAAATCCGTCCCTAAACTCAGAGACGGATTTTGAAATCCGTCTCTAATTTTTTGCTACGGAATTAGAAACGGATATTATTCCGTCGCTAAATTAGAGACGGATATTTGGGATTCCGTCTCTAAGTTCGTTTAGCGACGAGGACTTTAGTAACGGACATAATCCGTCTCTAAATCCGTCTCTAAGTACATATAGCGACGGATTTTGACGATTTAGAGACGGATTATGTCCGTCGCTATAGAGTGATTTTTTTGTAGTGTTTCTTTTTGAGCTATTTGTGGGAGTAGGGGAGACAACTTGACTCTTCTGCCATCTTTCAAGGTCAATAGATACTCATTTGAAGTTCCGTTGTGCTCGGAATCATTGTCGAATTGCCATGGCCTGCCAAGTAGTAAGTGACACACATCCATATATATGAAGAACATCACACCACCTCTCTTCTTGAAAGTTGCCAATGGAGTAGGCAACTAATGCTTGTTGCTTCACTCAAGTATGAGAATCTTCATTCAACCAAGTAAGCTTATAGGGCTTCTCGTGTGGTCTTGTAGGAAGTTTCACATTTTGGACTACCACGGGTGAGACAACATCAACTTGAGCCCCACTATCTATGATCACATTACAAGTTTTATCCCCAATCTTGCAACGAGTTCGAAACAAGTTCTCTCTTTGTGATTCACAATTTGCTTCACCGTATAACATTCTCCTAATTACCCCGCCAATTAGGTTTTCTTCTTTTTTCGGATTTATTTCTTCTACGTCACTCTCTTCTCTTTCTACTTCGGGAACAAATTCAAACAATTTTTCTTCTTCTTCCATGACTCTCAATTGACTTGTGATCAATACACTCTTGCTAGGGCACTCAGATGCAATATGCCCTCTACCTTGACATCTAAAACACCTTCTTCTTTGATCATACTCTTCTTGTTTCACCCCTACTTTTTCTTTTCCCTTGTCTTGCTTTGTGGCACTAGACGAAGATGAAGGAATTTTTTGTTGAAAGGGACTTTCCTCAAAAGAAAAGTTGGATCTGTAAGACCCCTTAAAACCCATTGAAATCTTAGGTTTGTCTTCTTTTAGTTGTGACTCATACTTGATGGCGAGCTTACATACATCACTAAATGTTGCGTAATGAGTAACATCCACCTTCCTACTTATCCCCTTGGAAAGACCTTTAATGAAACGAGCAATTTTAAAGGTTTCCTTCTCTTGTAAGTCACAAATTAAGCACAACTTCTCAAATTCTCTCAAATACCCCTCTACACTCATGTCTTCTTGTGAGAGGTGGGCCAGTTTTAAGTATTGTTCTTGCTCATACTCTTTACTTCTCATTTTCTTTTTCAACCGACTCTATGAATCAATCTTATCTTTTCCTTCTCTTCTTCTATTTGTTTTGAGATTTTCATACCACAATGCAGCAAATTTAGTGAGTTTAAGGACAACAAGTTTAAACCTCTTCCTATCATCATAACCTTTATAATCAAAGATGGTTTCAATTTGCCTTACCCAACCAAGAAATACCTCATTATCATGCCCCCCATCAAATTCGGGCATCTCAAGTTTCAAACCCCTATCTTCATCAAAATTTCTAGGTGTATTAATCTCACCTTTCTCATTTTCAAGAAAATTCAGTTTTCTACTTGCTTGCATCAACATTTCGGACATAGCATCTAACCTAGTCTTTTGTTGAGCCTTATCTTCATCATTTGCTTCTGATTTTCTCTCTAAGTTTTCTAACTTCTGAGTTATTATTTGTAACATCCTAGCAAGATCACCGTCAGCCATGATTTCACTATTTTTGCTAGACTATTACAAATACAAGATGCAAACTGCCGTAAACTTGAACAACAAAACGAAACTGTAAATGGCCTTGAGACTCTCAAAGGCTTACAGATTAATAAAATTCAGGAAATTTCAAGCATAATCAAAAATATAAACTCTTGAAAAGCTTTCCGGATGAAGGAGGAATCGTCGTTTGAAGTTCTATGTGCCAGATTTGCTCCGTTTTGGCGCAGTTGCGAAAAACGTGCCAAGTTTAATATCAAAAAAATTCACAAAAAACTGAAAAATTCTGTGAGTATTCTAGACAAATAGTTATGCTGAATTAAAAAAAGAATCAACCAATTTGGACTCCTGAAGGTTGAGAAATCGTCCTTCAAAGTCGGATGAAAAACTGGTTGAATTGTGGCAGTTTCGTTTCTTCTTCAAAACTCGATTTTTCCGATGAATTTCTTCACCAAAGCTCGATACCGGATGATGTGAATCTAAAAGCACCCTTCCAAGAGTTGGACGATGTTTTTAAACTCAAGAACAAGAACACTCACAAGAACACTTTGTAACTCACGATTTTAGGATAAATGACCAAATCACAAGACAAACTCAATGATTTGGGATCTTAGGCCAGAGACAAGACTCACTCAATCTCCCCTAATCTTATCACTCAAGACTCACTCAAAGTAATAAGGGTTAGTTTCAAACTTGAGACAAACTCAAAGCTAAAAACTGAAAACACAAAGGTTTTTACTTCAAACTCAATAACTCTAAACTGATTTCCACTGATCATATGCTCTCCTTATATAGAGGAATGAGCAGCAAGAAAGAAGCATAAAACACTCAAAGAAACCCTAAGAAAAACGCCCTCCCCCCAAATCGGTTTCAAGGAGCATGAAAAGCTCCATGATTCACTCCCCTCATTAAGCTCATTCAATGAGCTGTTACAAAGTGAGATAATCAGCAACTAAGGAGTTTAAACTCCTCCTAATCACACGCCTATCATGCCTAATCATCACACAAATCACACACATCTAATCATGAGATACTTTATGAGTAATCTCATGATTTTATTTCAACTCAAAACAACAAAAATAAATAGGAATCCAAACAGAACTTGGGCTCTTCAAATGTTGTATTCCATGTATTGAGTTTAAGGAGGCTTCATGGGTTCCATGGTCAAAGACCCATTGATGTTAAAGAATGGACTTTGATCAGACTCCAAAGGGGTGAGTCCAAATCCAGTCCGAAATATTTGGACTCGAAAATTTGAGTCTGAGTCCATTCCAAAAAAATTTCAGTCCAGTCCAGTCCAACAATTTTGGAATGGACTGGATTGGACTCTGGACTTTTTGCAGTCCGTTTACACCCCTAATGAGTACTACAAACATGAGAACCATTACTCAACTAACGCTTTTTCCTTGGAACATAGGAGAAGTTTGATGAATAGATGAAATCCTTCCTGTTCATGTAGCTGACCAACCTGTACCTAGAAGCACAATTTGATGATGAAGAAATAGTGGTCTTACTCCTGAAACTTGTCCTTCTACCACCATTCTTGACAATTGTTCGGGGGCAAGTCTTCATTTTCCTTGTTGCAATAGAATGTCTTGAATGTTGCTTCCCTCTTGAGCTTCGAGCACACCCTGATAAGGCTTCAATATTCTTAGTGATCCTGAAGGATACCAGTAATGCTACTCCTTACCCCATTGTCCTCATCCCCATTCATGAGCTCATACAAAGCCTCCAATGTAGGAACCTTTTTACTTTGATATTTCGATTCCATATTAAAATCACTTGCCGCTTAATTTCGTTTCAAGTCCTCAGACATGGGCGAACCAGCCAGATTCTTGTTTTTACTTGGCTCCTTGCTCTTTGCACCAACATTTGAAGATGAGACTACCCTGATAGTCATCATAGAACCTGATCTAGAATTAAAGCAACGGATATTAACACTTGATAATCTTTCCTATAGATTGGAAGAAAAGAGCCCGGCCTCCTTCGGTTAGCGAACCGATACTTGGGCTATGCCATATTAGAGTTTCAAGCTTAAGAATGTTCTCACCACTCAGTCCTCTCCTCCCTCACTTCTTCTCTCACCTCAGTAGGAGGATTTTTCTCCTTTTCTATTTGGACAATTATGTAATCCCATGTCTTTTATAGCACTAAAACCATGAGTTTCCTTCTTATCATTCACCCCGAAAACATAGTCCTTCTCTTGTACAGTGCCTAAATCAACACTATCCTTCATTGCAGGAAACGTTCGACTTGAAGACCTTGAAACCATTGTTGATGCATGATTACCTAATCACAAACCACTTTATAATGCAGATTGGTCCTGAACCTTTCCTTGCAAGAAACAAAGTTCTTAGTTGGGTTTAAAAGTCAATTTGTTGGGCTCGATGCATCGGATTATGAACCACCCTTCTTTGAAAAACTAGTGGGTTTGTGATAACACTAGCCTTTTGTAGTATTTATAGAAAACCTTGTTCCTATTCTACACCCCTTCAGCTTGCATTGCTAGCAAGTTCCCATGTTTTCTGGAGGCTCAACCGTATTGTTATGTCGAACAACCAATAATACGCATCTTGATATAACTATGTTCTTGTACGCACCATCCACTACCAAGTTTAGATGCATTTGTTTATCCTTACTCGATTTGCTAAATTTTAATCCGAATATCGCAACACGTTGTTTTAATTTTCGAAATTTGCCACATTAGGGGACAACGCTCATCGCGCGCCAGCCAACAACTAGTAGGGAAAAAGGTTTAAATTAGGGGTTTATTAAAACATACGTGCAACTCACGTGACTGGTCAACGCCGGATATATGAGTCAACTCCCCAACTCCGGTGCAAGGTAGTTTTTATACAATAAAAAAATATTTATTAGGTAATTCTTCACAATATTTTTTTCATTAGGTAGTTTTTCGCATAAAAATGAATTTTGTAAGGTATTTTTTTTGCAAAAAAAATGAATTTTGTAAGGTAGTTTTTCTCAAAAAATCCAAAAAAAATATTTTTTTATATATTTTTGCCGTTCTATATCCGTGTTAGTATTCGTATCATAATCCGTGCATGCTAGGCTAGTGGGCTAGGCCATGGGTCGAGCTTAGCTATCCCAAAGCACGCAGACCAAGGACAAGGTGCAGCTTAGAGCGGACAATTGTGTCGTGTCCTGTTCGTGTCAATCTGTATACATAAACGGGTTGAACCTCTTAACCCAAACACAACCCGTTTAATAAAAGTACCATGTCTTGTCAACCCTTTTATTTAAATCTTGTCAAAATTCTTGACCCAAAGTCGCTATTTTTGTACCGTGTCCAAGTCGTGTTAGTGTGTTATTCAATTGTTGCATTATTAAGTTGTCAATTGGTCATAATCGTATTATGTCGTGTCAACCCCTATATACATAAATGGGTTCAACTCGTTCACCCAAAACCAACCCATTTAATAAACATGTATTGTGCCAACTCGTTGATCTAAATGTGTCACATTCTTATATTTTTGCCAAACTCCCAACTTTTTTCACTCCTTCTTTATGGGAGGCTGATATGGCACTTATTCTTGGATTTACTCATCAAATAAGACAAAAAAAAGGGGTTAGAGCTGCTGATTGGATGATTTTAATTTTCTCTCTGCTCCTGGGTTGTGCGCACTTAGTTTTACGGACAAAAAACTTCCATTGCATACACAAGCAGCAAGCTGTTGTAGTAGCGCATTTTCTCTCTCCTAAGTTGTTCTTCTCTTGCTCTCGTTTCTCTTTCCTCCTCACCAAAATTCAAGAACCCACAAGAAAATAATGTAAGGCTCTGTTTCATCAACGTCTCTGTTTTTCGTCCAATTTCACTACAAGTTTTGTTCAAATTTTTGTATGAAAAACCAGAGCAATCTTACTTAGCGTGTAGAAATCGAGGGTTTTCAAGGTGCCATGCTAATGCTGCTTCATAACTTCAATAAATTGTAAACTGTTGGTGCAGCACAATTTCTTGGGTAAGCATTCCTTAAAATCTCAAGTACGAGTATCGTGTTACATGTAGAATGAAACAAATTATCACCTGTTGTGATAGCCTTTACCGGGACTGATCTTATATTTCAATGCTTGCAAAATCTCTATTTAGAAGCATGTGTTTCAGAAAATAGAATTGTTCAGTAATTTCTCATTTAGTATTGCGATAAACAGGCTTCGCAGATGATTATTAGTGACAGTGGCCACATTGCTCGAGCACATGGGCAAACAGGAATGCAAAGCATCACGACTGATGTCTACGCCTTCGGTGCCTTGCTCGAGTTGATTCTGGAAATTCTAACAGGAAGACTCAATGCAAGAGTATTTGAAGGGGTTAAAACCTTTAAGAAGAGCTTTATTGCTTTAACCCAATGGTACTTCTTGCATCAAAACTTTTAGAAGCATAGAGCTTCATTTGTAATTTACTGCATTAAGATACTATATATATCGGTTATAATTACAATTCGCAACATCAAAGAAAACATTCCTAATTTATGGTAGGACTCCCTAGTTTCTTTTTTTACCTCATATTGCACTCTTGCTATCACTGATAATCTGGCCTTTCTTGTTCTTAGGATTGGAGGCATTAAGTTCAATATATGTTGCTTCTCCCCAAACACAGAATTTTACACAGCCTCACTTGGTTCTGTTTACAGTCCAAAGTTCCCCAATGGCCAGGTAAATGAGAACAAGCTTTCTCTCTTTAATTTATGTCCAAGTCTCATGTAAACTGACTATATATGTGTGTGTGTGTGTGCGCGCGCGCGACCTTTTGGTTTCCAGATAACCGTTGTGAAAAACATAAACATGGTGTCATTGTCTCTTTCTGAAGAAGGGCTGCTTTTTATTGTTGTTTGCTGCCCATGCTGCTTGCAACACAATACTCTTGTAAGTGTTGTTGGCTACTGTCTGGAGCACAGACAACACCTCCTAGTGCAAGAGTATGTTATACGTTTTAGACTTGATATAGCTTCGCATGGTGAATTCTCACTGCCTCTCCCCTGGATTCTCCGGATGACGACAGCTATTATTGTAGCAGATGTCCCAGAGTAAGTATTCCTTTAGATCTAAAGTACAAGTTCCGTTGTTATGTGTTAAAAATAGAGAGAGAAAAAAAACAAGAAACAATTTTCAACAATGCTGATAGTCTTTCTTTTATCAGCTATATGCATAACTCGTCACCTGCTATGGTACACTGCACTTTGAACGCTGCCAACATATTGGTGCATGATGAGTTGAACTAGGGGTGGGAATGAGCCGAGCCGAGCCCGAATAGTGTTAGGCTCGGCTCGAGCTCGAGTTTCAAAAACGAGGCTCGGCTCGAGCTCGAGGCTCGTCGAGCCTCAAAATTGGAGCTCGGCTCGGGCTCGTGTGATGGAATGCGAGGCTCGGCTCGAGCTCATTTGAGGCTCGGCTCGAGCTCGTTTGAGGCTCGAGGCTCGGGCTCGTTTGAGGCTCGGCTCGGCTCGTGAACGGCTCGTGAAAAGCTCGAATCAACTTTCAGCCAATGTTAGTTTCTTGAGCCCAAGCATTTAATAATTGAAAGGCCCAATTTCTAAGCATTAGTTATTAGCAAGGCCCGCAAATAGCTAGCCTGCTGTAACCTACTGTAAGGGATTAAGAGGTGAAGGGTTTCTTTTATAAGCGCTTGTTACCACATCCTCAAGTTATCCCACCGATGTGGGACGCTCAATCTGCCAAATTTTCTTCTTTTATGTTTTGGTCCTCTACTCCTATCCAAGTCACGTGAACTTTGCTATTTCTTTACAAAGTAAATGAATTCAACATAATAAGATCTTTACAAAAATGAGTAATTGATGGCTTGAAAACCATGTGAATTCATCACCTGATGATTTTGATGACCAACAACGAAATAGGAAGAGAGAGTAACAATTGATTTCCAATATTTCTTTTCCTTTTTCTTCTTTATGATTTTTGTCCATTTTTTTAAAACATATTTTCTAAAGACTCCAAATTCATTTGTTTTTATGTGCTCCAAAGTCTTTAACAAGGGATTTTTCAACCATACATTTCTAACAAGTAATTTATTTGCTCTCAAATAAATGCAATAATTCGACTACATTCACTTTTTATATACTAAATTTGACTAAGTAAAAAAAATATTGTGAGAGTATTTGCTTTTTGGTTGTATTTTTTCCCTATTTTAATATACAGTATATTTTTAGTGTTTTACCTTTTTTTATTAATGAATAATAATACTATTTTTTATATTTTTCTAATAAAAAAATAACTCGAGCCATTCGCGAGCTTTTCGAGCCGAGCTTAGCTTAACTCGTGGATCGTATCGTTAGGTCTCGAGCCGATCCCGAACTCGAGCCGAGCTTTAGCGAGCCGAGCCCTGGCCGAGCTTTCACCGATCCGAGCTCGAACTGTTCACGGGCAGGCTTGGCTCATTCCCAGCCCTAATGATGACCTTATGCTGCAAGCATGTGACAACGAGCTTTCTCTACTGATCCCACTCACTAAATTTTGTGTGAAAGTTAAGGTAAATCCAACTTTCTAACAGGCCTTTGCACTACCAAACTGTTGTTTATCCTAAAAGAAATTGATGTAGTGTTGAAGATATAACAGGTGTTACAACTCATATATATATCCAGATTGTTTATACATCACAATATTAATATGGCCGCAATTCTCTAGTTTGTAACATGTGGTTCAACTATCTAATGGTTCACTAATTTCACTTTTATTGTTGTGATAAACAGGCTTTTGAGATGGCTGTAAATGACTGTTGCTACATAGCACAAGACTATGAGCAAACAGAATTCGAGAACGATAAGGCTGATTTCTACAGCTTTAGCAACTGTGTGGAGCACAGAGAGCATACCTGGTCACTTGGTGTTGCATACTGCACTATGAAAGCTGCCAACTTATTGCTGCATGATGACCTTATGCTTAGAGCATGTGACATCGAGCTTTCTGTACTGAGGCCACTCACTACCATTTGTGACAATGTCAAGGTAAATCTTACATGCTAGCAACCCTCTAAATACAGTAAATTTTGCACGGCTTTACTTGGTTCAGTTTACAGTCTAGAGTTCCCTGATGGCAAGATAAATGAACACATGTTCGCTCTCTTATATTTATGTGCAAATCTCATGTTAACTGACTATATATATGTGCTTTTGGTTTTCAGATATTTGTTGTGAAAAACATAAACATGGTGTCACTGTCTCTTTTTGAAGAAGGGCTGCTTTTAAATGTTGTTTGCTGCACATGCTGCTTGCAACACAATACTATTTGTAACCGTTGTTGGCTACTGTCTGGACTCTGGAGCACAGGCAACACCTCCTAGTGCATGAGTATGCTACACGTTTTAGACTTGATATAGCTCTGCATGGTGAATTCTCAGTGCCTCTCCCCTGGATTCTCCGAATGACGATAGGTGGTGTTGTAGCACATGTCCCAGAGTAAGTATTCCTTCAGATCTAAAGTACAAGCACCAATTGTTATGTGTTATATAAAAAAAAAAAATCAACAATGCTGATAGTCTCTCTTTTATCAGCTATATGCATAACTTGTCACCCGCTGTGGTACATTGCAATATGGACGCTGCCAGCATATTGCTACATGATGACCTTAGATATGACAACGAGCTTTCTATAATCATCCCACTCACTAGCTTTTGTGTCAAAATTAAGGTAAATCCTACTATCTAACACGCCTTTGCACTACCAAATTGTTTTGATGTCTGATGTACAAGCTCCATTATTTTGTGTAAAAAAACAAATTATCACCTGTGCTGATAGTATATTCAGGATCTTACTCTCTTGTATTAATTAAATTGTTTTATCAGCTATATGCATACCTGGTCACTCGCTGTTGCACACTGCACTATAAAACCTGCCAACATATTGCTGCATGATGACCTTATGCTTCGAGCATGTGACATCGAGCTTTCTGTGCTGAGGCCACTCACTACCATTTGTGTCAATGTCAAGGTGAATCTTACTTCCCCTCTGCAGTACCAAACCTGTTTTTTATCCTATAGACATTGATGTAGTGTTGCAGGTGCAACAAGTGAATACAATGCATTAATATTAAGTTGTTTATGAATCTAAATATTCTGATGCTTGCTATCTTATAGTTTGCAGCATGTGGTTCAACAATAGAATATCTCACTAATCTCTCTTGTAATTATTGTGATGAACAGGCTTCTGAGAGAGCTATTAGTAACTGTACTTACATTGCACAAGAATACGGGTCAGAAATCGTTAAAGCTCTCACTAGAGTGTCGCCAGAGACTGGGTCAAGTTCTAGTCAAGGTAACACCTTAAAACGAAAGTTGAGTTGTTTTATATTCATACTAGTGTGTACCAAAGATACCCTAATCCATTGCTTATCATATTTGAAAGACGCTTAGCTCTCCTAATAGCACCTGTTGCATTAGTTAATTTTTTTGTGCTACCTACGGTTACAAATTCTTTTTTTTTGGTGGAAACCTACAATTACAAAATCTGGATCCACTAACTTTCAGTCTATTGTTTTTTAGGGGGCAGCAGGCTCAACTCTCCTTTGCTCAAGCTTTAGAGAATGTTGAAGCACATGACCCGACGACACCACAGCGGCTTCCAAATCTGCCCAGGCAGATACCCTCAACAACAGGATTACGACCACCTAAAGTAATCCAAAATATGCCAGCAACTAATGTGCCTGTGTTTGCTTTGTGTTTAACGGTATAAGTTCTTCTATTTTTTTTATTCGAAACAATATGTAGATAGAAAATAAAGAGTCCCTTTTTCAAAATAAAAGGCACACTTATTATGCACTAGTCTTGTTCAAATGTAGTTTTTTTTGCTAGATTTATTAGTTTAAACTTATAAAATATTGTATATGATTGAAGATATATAGGATCTTTTCTCTAACATTTTATCATTTTGTCCTTCTTTTTTAACAGCTCCCTCAGACTTATGATATGGTCTACACAATAGGCAGGAAAAGCTTGGTTTGGGAGACATCTCTTGACAGATTTACCATACATTCACTTCGGCTTTTGAATGAGCCAAATAGCATCATTGGAAGTGCATATGATATACAGGTATATAATTATATTTTGGGGTCTGTTTCATTCATCTTATATTGCATATGAACTTAATAGAACTTTTTGAACCTATATAAACTCATCTGAACCTACTAAATGATATTTGAATTTGTCAAACGTTTGTGAAAGATTTGAGAAAGCTTAAGATTTTCCATATATCATGCTGATTATTTATGCAACTTACGAAGCTAATGAGATAAAGCTACGTACAAAATAATAGCAAGTAGGTACAAGTGATAATTACAGAGAGAATAAAGTAGGGTAATACTTTGACTAACAAACTCATCTAAGATAATAACAAATTGCTATAGTATAGCTTAGGTACAACTTATACGAGATAATGTTAGACTTAGTCTAACACTTATCTCTATTATTCCCCCGCAAGACGGGCGGTCTATCGACAAGGCCGATCTTGGACAAGAGCACATCCAACCGTGGTCGAGACAATATAATGGTTTAGTTAGAAAGACTGCAAGTTGATCCCCAGTAGGCACATGTGTGACTCGAAGTGTGCCGTTTTGAGCATGTTCGCGAATGAAGTGATATGATATAGCCAGGTGCTTCATCTTCGAGTGAAAGACTGGATTTTCATTGAGGTGTATAACACTCAAATTGTCACAATAAATGACTAGACATTTATTGAGAGGAAAACCAAGTTCATCCAGAAGATTTTGAATGCCTAGAAGTTCAGCAGTTGTGGAAGCAATGTCGCGATACTCGGCTTCGGTTGACGAGCGAGCTATGAATTTTTGTTTCTTTGAGCACCATGTTAACGGATTGCGACCAAGGAATAGTTCATTACCCATGGTAGAGACATAATCATCCTTGTCGCCAGCCCAATCTGAGTCCCAAAAAGCATGAAGATGGGAAGGTGAGTCACTGTAGATAGTGAGTCCCTTCTCTATCGTACCACACAAGTAGCGCATTAATCTTTTTAACGCAGACCAATGAGCAGATGTACGAGCTTGCATACACGGAGATAATTTGTTGACAGTAAAAGGCTAAAAGCGACATTATGTCGTGTGAGGATGAGGTACTGGAGACCCCCAACGGCAGCTCTATAGTCTTTAGGAACTACTAGAGGGGTGCCAGAGGAAGCCATGAGGGGTTGAGCAACATTCATGGGCGTTGGGGTGGGCTTGGCATCTGTCATTCCTAGGGGTGTTCACCGGTCCAGGACGACCGGACCGGAATCGGAACAGGCTGGACCGGTGGATCGGTATCTGGAGGAACTTTGGACCTGGATCGGTGGACTTGGAGAAACTTTGGACCTTGACTGGAATTTTTTCGAGTCGGTCCGGGTTTGGACCGAAATCTTTATTTTTGTAAAAAAAAAATTTCTTTTGATTTAAACATATTTATAAATTAGATACATTAAGAATTAATAATTTTAATGACAATATTCCTAAAGCTAATAAATAGTAGGTTTTTAACTTTCTACCTTTTAAACTTTTTAAAAATATTTTTCTTTTTACTAAAAATCAAAAAATTCCGATCCATCGGTCGGGACCAGAATTTTCTGTGTTTGGACGGGACCGGAAACCTAGGATCGGGATTTTCTCTGGACCGAGGACCAGATCGGAATTTTCAGTCCTGTCCAGTCCAGATTCCGGTTCGACCTTGGTCTTTGCACAACCCTATCATGCCCATGCGGTTAAGCAAGTCGAGGATGTACTTGCGTTGACTGAGAAATAAACCACTGGTGGTGGGCACAACCTCAACTCCCAAAAAATAAGATAAGATGCCGAGGTCTTTGAGAGCAAACCGAGTAGCTAGGTTGTTAATAAAGTTCGTGAGAGTAGGCGCATGAGGGTCGGTGACGCTAATATCGTCCACATAGACTACAATGGGACGAGAGTTGTTGGGTAACATGAACAATGATGTGTCTGAGATGGCTCTTTTGAAGCCGAGCCCAAGCAAGAAGTTGGTGAGTTCAATATACCATGTCGTGGTGCCTGCTTTGTTGAGTTTGCAAACATTTGTAGAAAGAGTAGAATCAATGAATCCAGGTGGCTGAGACATATAGACCTCATCATGTAATGTTCCCAGCAAAAAAGCGTTGTTAATATCAAGTTGATGGAGATGCCAACCATGAGTTATGACTATGCTTAGCAAAGTCCGAATAGTTGTCGGGCGAACCACATGACTAAAGGTGTCCGTATAATCAATACCGAGACGTTGTTGGAACCCTTTCGCCACAAGGCGAGCTTTGTACCAGTCAATGGAACCATCAGGGTTATATTTAATTCGAAAAATCCACTTGCAATGGACGAGATTACTAGAGATAGCAGGGGAGACTAAGTCGCAAGTGCCAAGGTTACGTAACACTGTAAGTTTAGCCTCCATGCTTGTTACCAGAGTAGATCCTTGAGGGATTTTTTAACAGCTTTGGGTTCAATGTGGCGAGGGTGAGTGGTGGTGAGGTTAGCATATGTTGGGTTAGGTTTTCGAATGTTATTCATAGACCGGGTAATAATATTGTGGTGGGGAGGTTGTGATGTGTTTGGGGGTGGGTGAGGGGACAGTGGGCGAGGGAGAGGGCAGGGGAGTGAGGGTGGACTAGGTAGGGAGGGGAAGTAGTTGGCGAGGATTGGGAAGAGGGAGGGGGCTGGTTGGAGGGGAGGCGGTAGGAGATGAGTGAGGAGGGCGATGGGGACTGTTGGGGGGATGCAGTAGGTGATGCGGAGGGAGACTAAGGAGTGCTGCGAGGAGGGAAGCATTAGGAGATGCGAGGGGAGAGTGAGGGAGTGCAATAAGGAAGAGTGAGGCAGAGGGCGTAGAGGGAAGAGGGGGTGCGGGTCTTCGGGCGGCAGGGGGAGAAGGCGAGGCTGTGGGGTGTGAGACACGGAAATTGGAAGGGACATGGGGCACCAGAGATCAATGGAAGGAGAGGGCGGAAGCGTGGACTGTGAGGAGAGGCGTAAGTAGGGATACTCATGTTCAACAAAGGGGACGTGCAGCGAGGTGTAGATGCGACCCGTGAGTGGATTTCAACAATGTTATGCGCTTTGAGATTTAGAATAGCCAATGAGCACACATGGAGAAGACTTAGAGTCTAGTTTGTGAGTGGTGTACGATTTTAGCCATGGGTAACAAAGACACCCAAAATTAAAAGGGGACTTCCCATGTAAAGTGGGAGTGTGTAGGCGATCGATGAGATATGTGGCTGTTGTGAAAGCATAAGGCCATAGATCCGAAGGGAGATGAGCATGAGATAGAAGAGAGAGACCAGTTTCAACAATGTGACGGTGGCGGCGTTTGGCAAAGCCATTATATTCTGGAGTGTAGGGAGGAGAGGTAAGATGAGAAACTCCATTGACGGCGAGAAATGTGAAGAGGGCTTCATGTTCGCCACCATTATCAGAATACAATGTTTTAAGAGGTTTGTCAAAATACTTTTCAATAAGAGCTTTGTATCTAATGAAAACATCATTTGTGTCAGATTTCTTTTTAAGAGGATAAAACCAGATGTATTTGGTGAAATGATCAACAAAGATGACATAATACTTAAACCCATCTTTAGAGTAAATAGACGATGTACATAGATCAGTGTAGACAAGTTAAATTGGAGCAGTAGAGACTAAAGTAGATTGACATAATGGAAGTTTGTGGCTCTTATTACATTGACAAGCATTGCAATTGAAAATGAAAGAACTAGCTAGAGACATTTAATTGAAACTGAGACGCTAATTATTTTAGAATAGCTAAGGAAGGATGACCAAGCCTATAATGCTAATCAACTGCTTGTGATTTGATGGAGAGTAAGTCACAATAGGAGTGATATTTGCGAGAACCCCGTGTTTAGCTTGACCCTAGAAGAGATGATTCCCCGTGAGACGATCCTTCATGACAAAAGAATCAGAAGAAAATTCAATTAGAATATTATTGTCATGGCATAATTGTGAAATAGAAATAAGATTATGTTGCATATAAGTGACACATAAAACATTGGAAAGAGTTAAGGGAGTAGAGGAGGGGGAGAGATGTGTAGTGCCGATATGCGATATTGCAATACCCATGCCATTACCTTTGATAATCTCTTCAGAACCATCATAAGGATGATGAAGGGACTGGTTAGCAAGGTCATTGGTGACATGATGTGAGGCTCTAGAGTCGAGAAGCCAAGAGGAGGAGTTGGCCGAGGGTGGAAGAGTGCCGTGATGGGCTTGAGGGTAGGGCCTATGGCTGCTGGGTGGGAGGGTGGGTTTGGCTTGGGGAAAGCGTTCTTGGAATGGAGTGCAAGTGTGCAACGATATAGAGAATGACCATGAGTGTGGCACTATTGGTACGCCTTGGTAGCCGGTAGGTTTTGTGGTGTTGGATTTTTTGTTGTACGAGGGGGCTGATTTGGCAGAGGGAGAGTAGTTGTTGTAAGATGGCGATAGATCGGAGGGGCGTGATGGCTGGGCAGATGGAGAATGGCGGGTGGAGGTATGATAAGTAGTGATGGGAAGTGGCGTGGAGGAGGGAGTTGTGGAGTTGGTTGAGGACACCTCGCGGACCCATAGTTTCTCATGTAATTCATCAAAAAGTGATGAGAGTACCACGAGCGTTAACCGCGTCAATGACAGGGTTGAAGGCGGGGTCTTGGAGGTCATCAAGGGCCTATTCAATATGGTCTTCCGGAGTTATAGGTTCACCAAGAATGGCAAGGTGATCCGCACAAATGCAAATAGCATTCATGTATTCGGGGATATCGCGAGACCCCTTGGCTATGTTACGGAACTTAGCTTTTGAGTAACTTGGCATGACCACGAGAGTTTCAGGCGAAGGTATGGGCAAGAATGTCCCACACTTCTTTGGCCGCGGAAGCGCGAGATATGAGAGGAACTACAGTAGGGTCGAGTGTTCCAATGAGCGCCCCAAACAAGAGGTTATCTTGACGCACCCAAGTAGTGTGCGCCGGATTTGGAGTAGGCAGGGCCGTGGGGGTAGATGTAGGTGGGAGATGAGTGGGTGGTGGGGCGTGAGATCCATCAAGGAAACGAAAGAGTCCATAGCCTAATAGGGTGGCTTGAAGTTGGAGTTTCCAAGAGAGATAGTTGGTGTTTGTGAGTTTGATAATGTTGGTTAAGGTAACAGTGACAAGGGGTTTTGTAGGTTCGACGTAATTGGGGATGGTGTTGGTGGCCATGAGTGAAGGAGGGAGGAGAGGGAGGGCCAAAAAATTTGTAGGTGTAGGATATTATTCCTGCTCTAATACCATTAAAGGTTTGAGAAAGCTTAAGATTTTCCATATATCATGCTGAGTATTAATACAACTTAGGAAGCTAATGAGATAAAGCTACGTACACAATAATAGCAATTAGGTAAAAGTGATAATTACAAAGAGAATAAAATAGGATAATACTTTGACTAACAAACTCTAATAACAAATTCCTATAGTATAGCTTAGGTATAGCTTATACAAGATAATGTTAGACTTAGTCTAACACTTATCTCTATTAGTTTGAACTTCTAATTAAACTTATAAGACATTTTTGCTTTTATTGTTTAGACAATTAAAAAAAATTCATTACACAAAAGAGGTGTTACAAAAAGTAAATCTTTGCTAAATTTCAGATGGATGAGATAGCACTCGGAAAGGAGTTACAGTTTACATCACCAACTTTTTCCGACTATGCTACTGAACATCATAGGATGAGCTCTTGGGATAAACATGGCCGCAGACAACCATACTATGATCAATATGACTATTTTGCGAATGCTGCAATTTTGCATAGACACTATGACATGAGGCACTTGCTGGATGACGTTGGTAAGTTAATATTTTTATATTAAGTTTTCTACCTTAATCCCTAATTAATGTAGTTTAAATTTTCAATGCTTGTTTGCCATCTATTGATGTAGTTGCATTAATATATTATGGACTTACATGATACTTAAGCTTTTCTATTTCTAATTTGCAGCTCAGAGCCTTCGTCTTTGGCATAAAGTTAAACTGGGAACACCAAGTAAATGGGAAGAAGGTCACCAAAATTTCAAATGGTGGCAAGCCCAGTCAAAGAGTGTGGTTCAAAGAATGAACAATCGCCTAGGGAAAAGGCCATTGTTACATTGTTGGGAGAAAGACGGAAACTGGCATTTGTACGAGATTCAGCTACATCTCGATGTCAATCTTCAGCTTGTCGATGTCCCATCCAATAAATGGAAAGAAGGTCGTTTTCAAGATGAGACACGCATTTATTTTTAGGGTTTTTTTTTGTTGATTTTGTAATTGAGATTTTAGTTTGTATTACAATCTTTTCACTCAAGTTGGAATGTATATTGAAATTTTACTTCAATTTTCATTGTTGCTAATTTTGGAAAATTATAAACAGTTACTAATTATTAATTACTATTTTTTACTGCAAAACATCCTTACATCCATTACAAAACATCCTTACAACCAACAATTCATCAACCAAATTTCTATCCCATTATACTTAATGAAAACCAGGACAACAGTAAACAAAACCCATGAAATAAACAATCTAACATGAGCAAATTTTTTCCCCTTGCACTTTTAACAGCTTCTCCAGTAGACCTAACCAACTCTGCCTTCATTACAACAACTTTCTCTGCCAATTTCTCTTTCTTCATCTTCAACTTATTGAGTAATTTCTCCTCCACAAACTTAAACTGGAGCTCTAGTTCAGCAATTGAAGTGTACTGCTCCAACAACCTTAATTGTAGGTCACTACACTTAGGGCATTCAAGCTCCTTGCATTCCCATCTAAAAACTTTGTAATCCTCAACCTAACAACAAAATTTAATTTTCAGTATCTCAATTGCATTAACAAAGCCCTAATTTGAAACCCCTAATCTCAAAGGTCTTATGTAAAAGACCTAATTTCGTACTTATGATTCATGAATTGGGGAAAACAAATAACAAACCCCTAATGTATCTCAATAGCATTAACAAAACCCTAAATTATGATGATGAATTAGGAAAAAAAAACTAGGCGAAATTTAAATCCTAATTTACACTTACAGGCCACAAAACGCACCCATAGAACTTCCTCGATCCCTTGGTTTTCTCCTGCAGTTTTGACAGTCCTTAGCTTCGAAGGAATGTTGTCCTTGCAAACCACATCCAATTGAGCACCTCCTGAATGTCTTGAATTGGAAGAACCTCCGGAATGTTGAGCAACCATGGTGAGGGAATTTAGGAGAAATTAGCTGAAGTCAAAGAATTAAAAGGGATGAATACAATGGTGAAGACATTAAACAAAAGATAGAGGAGAAAACTCACGTGTTCTCATTAAACTGAGAACACGTGACATATTAAACCTGCTACAGTAGGTAAGTAACTTGCTATGACCTATGTAAGTCACAAAATATTAAACATGGGTCCTACAGGGAATAATCAATAATTGAGACTTATAAAAGACTAGTTGTTGCACCGCGCGCCTACGCGCGCAGCACCCCAAAATAGCGTATTTGCGATATTCAAATTACGTTGGATTTAATAAGCAAGATGATTGTGAAGTGATTGTTCCAAAACATATGGTGCTTGCATTTGCTATTTGGGGTGTATGGGGCAAAGCAACAAATACAAGGTGTTCATAAACAATTTATTCATACTCCCGTACTATGGGCAGACAATATACATTCTAGTAGCTGTTTGAAGTGCAATTTGAAGCTAGAATCTAGCAATTTTAGAGAGCCCTCTAAACTGGATCTTGTTGCTAACTTGTGGTTATTTCACATGCCTTTGGAATGCTTTTGAAATGGAGCTTTGGCCTAGTCCTACAAGATGGATATAAGCTTCCACTGCGATGTAACAGCCTGCTCTTCCGAGCTGCTAGCGAAACACACTCAACTACTACAAACTAGAATTTAACTCTTAATTAGATAAATTCACAGTGGAAAATCACCTTAAATACACCAATATCTCGACTAAAATTCCCAAAGTATTATATACAACGAAATATAAATAACTATCTTGAATCAGCTATCTAAATACAAACTTATCTGTATTACATAAGTTATCTAGATGGGAAACCATACCAAAATATGAAATTTTTTCACATAACTAATATATAAATAAATGGAATAAACAAAAGAAAAAGGAAGACAACAATATATTGACCTTTAAGGTGGCAATACATAAAATTCTCATCATTTGCCCTCTTTGCACCTAACAAATAATAAACAATAAACACCTCTCACTATACAAATGCCTTTTTTTTACAACATCATCAACAGGAAGTTTCAGCATTCAAGGACACAGTTTCTTCTCTCAACCCCCAACCATGGTTTCACTCGATATGCCCTCAAAAATTGCAACATTTGCTATCACTCCACTATCTTAAAAATTTTCCGTAGTGAAGACTCCGTTCGCTTCCTAAGGAACCTCAAAAGAAAGTTGAGGTGAACTTTGGATATCTTCCTTCACCTCAATACTTGCTTTTTAGCATTTCTAGCTTCCACTTCCATTTCTTTGGTTTCAATGTAACCTTTTTCTCTTTGCTTATCGTACCAACAGATTCTTGAAGCTTCGAGTGGGATTTCCTAGCAGATCTTTTAGTAGATTCAGCACTTTTCTCACCATTTTATGAACTCTCTTTCACCATGCTTCTCACACAGGGGCTAACACAAGTTGGACCTCCTTCGGAACCAGTGTTTGCTCCATCAACTGAGCTCTTGTTTCTGCTAAACTTTGGAGATTTTGACCAAGTTATGGGTGTAGGAATTTATGCCTTGAATCTAGTCAGAGGGCATGTTCGTCGGCTCGCCCGACCGGATCGGGAAGGCTCGCCCGACCGGGCGGGGTCAACGTCTCAGCATGTGCTCTAGGAGCAGGCCGCCCGATGGCATCGGACGTGTTCGCCCGATCGGGCGTCGTAGCGAACTACGACTCGGGCGATGGTCGCCCGATCGGGCCCGAGACTACTTTTGGCTTGGCGAGTACCGCCCAATCGGGCGGAGGTTTAATGAGACGCGGAAATGCTTTTTTTCGGGTTTGCTTATAAATAGGTTTTAAACCTAGTTTATTTAATGGACGATTAAGTCATTAATCACCTCTGTAATTCTGGTTATCCTTCTCATTAATAATGTTATTCTCTATCTGCTCGTGGACGTAGCCAATACTCCGTTGGTGAACCACGTTAAATCTGTGTGTGATTATTCTTTGTTTTGCATTCAATATTTGCTCTTTCTCACATCTATCATAACAAATTGGTATCAAGAGCTTTGTGTTCGATCCGGGTGAGAAAGATGTTTGGGATGAATGTGAAAATTGATAAATTCACTGGGAGAAACAGTTCCAGTCTGTGGCAGATCAAGATGCGTGCTTTACTGAAGCAATAAGGGTTGTGGGCACCGTTGGCAAAGAAGTCATCGGATTCAGAAACCGCTGAGATGGCCGTTCTGGAGGAGAAGGCGCATTCAACAATTATGTTATGTCTTTCTGACGGCATAATTACTGAAGTTGCGGAGCAGGAAACTGCTGCTGGTCTGTGGTTGAAATTAGAGAGTTTATACATGACGAAATCTCTAACCAACAAGTTGCTTTTGAAGCAAAGTTTGTTCAGCCTGCGTATGCAGGAAGGTATGTCTCTGAGGGATCATCTAGATAAATTGAATACTATCTTGCTAGATCTTCGTAATATTGATGTTAAAGTAGATGATGAGGATACTGCTTTAATTCTGTTAGTATCTTTGCCTTTATCATATGACAATTTTGTGGATTCTTTTATTTTTGGGAAAGATAGTCTGTCATTAGATACTAGAGAAGTCCGTCATCAGGCATCTGGTTCTAGTACAGAAAATCAGACATCTGGATTAGTTGTCACTGGGGGTAAGGGACAGGGAAAATCTGGTAAAAAGAAATCGAACCATAAAAATTCGAATTCTAAGGGTCCTAAACCTAATGATGTCTGTAATTACTGTAAAGAGAAGGGGCATTGGAAAAATGAGTGTCCTAAGAAAAAGAAGCAGCAGGACAAGAATGAAGGTTCTGCCGCTCTGGCAGAAACTGATGGTAATTCTGAGGAAGATCTGGCCCTAGTTGTTAATAATCAGTCACATTATAGGGATGTGTGGGTTCTTGATTCTGGGCATCGTATCATATTAGTTCCTGCAGGGAGTAGTTTTCAACTTATGAACAGATAGATGGGGGCAGTGTTTCTATGGCTAACAGTGCTACCTACAAAGTAGTTGGAATAGGCTCCATCAGATTGAGGACTCATGATGGTACATTCTGTACCTTGAACGAAGTTAGGCATGTTCCACTGATGACAAAGAATCTGATATCTTTGAGTCTTCTTGACAGTAAAGGTTTCAGTTTTCAAGGTGAAGGTGGAGTTATGAATGTCTACAAGGGTTCGCAGGTAGTTCTGAAAGGTATTAAAAAGGGTACCTTATATTTTCTTCAAGGTTCTATTGTGACAGGTTCTGCTGCTGTTGCATCATCTGAGGTTCCCAAGGAGGATATGACCAAGTTATGGCATAGGAGACTTGGACATATGGGTGAAAGGGGGATGCAAATTCTGTCAAAAAGGGATCTTCTGTGTGGGCACAAGGTGCAGGACTTAGAGTTATGTGAGCATTGTGTGTTCGGGAAGCTTCATCGCAGCAAGTTTCCAAAGGCTGTGCATACTACAAAGGGCACACTTGATTATATTCACTCTGATTGTTGGGGTCCTTCCCGAGTTGAATCTATTGGAGGTTACAGGTATTTTGTGTCGATGATCGATGATTATTCAAGGATGACTTGGGTAATTATGATGAAGCATAAGAGTGAGGCTTTCATGAACTTCAAGCTGTGGAAGGCTTTGGTGGAAAATCAAGTTGGAAGGAAGATCAAAAGACTGCGAACTGATAATGGTCTGGAATTTTGTTGGTCTGAGTTTAATGAGTTCTGCAAGAATGAAGGGATTGCACGTCCTCATACTGTCAGGAATACTCCATAGCAGAACGGGGTAGCAGAACGCATGAATCAGACACTGTTGGAGAGAGCGAGGTGCATGCTCTCTAATCTTTGGGTTACCTAGAAGATTTTGGGCGAAGGCGTAAGTACGATTGCTATCGATCAACCGTGGACCTCACACTTGGTATTGATTGTAAAACACCTTATGAGGTGTGGTGCGGTAAGCCTCATGATTATTCTCTCGTTGAGAGTTTTTGGTTCTACTTGTTTATTATGATGTAAGTGAGGGTAAATTAGAACCTAGAGCTAAGAAGGGTGTATTTGTGGGTTTTAGGAGTGGAGTTAAGGGCTATAGAATCTGGTCACCTTCTGAGAGTCGAGTTATACTTAGTAGAAGTGTAATATTTGATGAAAATTCTATGCTTAACCCTACTGTGAAGTCTATGGTAGTGTTTGTTGGTAGTGATGTTGATAAGCAGGTGGAGCTGGAAGTCACTTATGATGGGAGTGAATTACAGCACCAAGGTGGAGAAGATCAACATGGTGCTACTGAATCTGAACCTTCTAGTCATCCATCTACCTCATCTGAAGCACATCGAACTAGTATAGCACTTGATAGAGCTAGAAGAGTTGGTGTGGGACCTCCTAGGAGGTATGGTTTTGAGGACATGGTTGGTTATGCACTGCAGGTTGCTGAGGAGGTGGAGGTAGATACTCATGAACCATCCACCTACAAAGAATCTATCTGAGGTAGTGAGTCTGCTCAATGGCTCACTACTATGGGAGATGAAATGGAGTGTCTGGATAAGAATTAGAACTGGGAACTAGTCGAGCGTCCTAAGGAGAGGAAAATTGTCACTTGCAAATGGGTTTTCAAGAAGAAGGAAGGGACCTCACCTTATGAGGGGGTCAAGTCACTAGTAGAATAATTGCTTATTGCTGCGGTCTTTAAGTAGCCTATTGCGGCGGTTTTGGCCGCGCAGCAATTAAGGGCGCAGCAATAGGTAATTAACCTATTGCTGCGGTTTTTACCAGAAACCGCAGCAATAGGTAAATTTTTTAATATTAAATTTACATGCCTATTGCTGCGGCTTCTTACCAAAACCGCAGCAATAGATGCAGAGCAAGGTAAAAAAAAAATTTTTTTTAAAAAATTTCTCAAAGCGTAAATTTTTTGTAGTTATAGTACAATTACAATATAAACATAGCTACAACAATCCACTACATGTTACAAACACCAATTACAAAAGAGACGTAAAAGGTAAAATTAAGAAAAAGAAAAACTAAATCCACAAATCTGTACAACAAATTGACAAAATCAGTATATACAACAAATTACCTAGAAGAAAATTAAGAAACTATACACCAAATCAGTATATACAAAACCGAAAATCTAAATCTGAAAAACAAACCACAAATCCAAGTCCAAATCACACGAAATTTGACATGAAAAATTTCAAAAAAAAGGTAATATATTTGCAAAATGTAGTATAAGTAACCAATTAACATTTGTAAAATACATTCATGACTTTCATCATTCCAGTTATCCATAATTACCCATGACTTCACGAGTCAGTGTTGTCAGAATTGGGTGGCTACATCTTTGTATCCTAAATTCCAATTCATAAACATGCAGACATTTAGAGATAATTTCCAAATAAAGCAAGAGGAATAAAAATGCAATGGAATAATTTCAACTAACCAGCGAAACAATTATTTCTCAAGCGAGATGGCGAAATCAGCCCAGTAAGCAACGGACGAGCGACGAACGGCGTGTGAGGAAGAGAAGGACGAGCGACGAACGGACGAACGACGAACGGACGAGCGACGAGTGAGGAAGACGAACGGACGAACGACGACGATAATAGAACCACGACGAGATGAGAGATATGAGTGGCGAGGGATGAGGTGAGAGGAGAGATGAGGGGATGAGAGCAGAGTGAGAGGTGAGAGGAGAGATGAGGAAACGGCGTGTGAGAGGGAAAAAGTGATAGAAAAAACCCTAACTGATACACGCATATTTATAATTTTTTTAATATATTTTAATGATATTGCTGCGGTTTTTGCCAGAAACCGCAGCAATATCATTAAAATATTATTTTTTAATATTATTTTAATATATTGCTGCGGTTTTTGACAAAAACCGCAGCAATATGTCTAGTCAAATAGTCAACGTTTTTTCAAAAAAATTCCTGTTGATAGCATATTGCTGCGGTTTTGGCCGAAACCGCAGCAATATCTTTATTTTATATTTTATCCTTTCTTTTTACGCGATATATTGCTGCGTATGGGTAAAACCGCAGCAATACCACCGCAGCAATAAGCAATTATTCTACTAGTGAGTATAAAGCTCGGGTTGTTGCAGGAGGGTTCACTCAAAGGGAAGGGGTTGACTATAATGAGATTTTCACACCAGTGGTTAAACACACTTTCATCAGGGTGCTACTAGCAATAGTTGCACATCAGGATCCTGAACTTGAGCAACTAGATGTGAAAACAGCTTTCCTACATGGGGAGTTGGAAGAAGAGATTTATATGACTCAGCCAGATGGGTTCCAAGTTCCTGATAAAGAAGACTATGTTTGCAGATTGAAGAAGTCCTTGTATGGGCTAAAACAGTCTCCTAGACAGTGGTATAAAAGGTTTGTCAGCTATATGATTGAATTGGGCTACAACAGGAGTCTGTATGATTGTTGTGTGTATCACAACAAGCTGGAGGATGAATCATGGATTTATTTAGTCCTGTATGTAGATGATATGCTTATAGCTGCAAAGTCCAAGTTTGATATTCAGAGTTTGAAGGGTCTTCTCAGTGCTGAGTTTGAGATGAAGGATTTGGGTGCTGCGAAAAAGATTTTGGGGATGGAGATTTATAGGGAAAGAGATCATAGGAAGCTTTTCTTGTCACTGAAAGGCTACATTCAGAAGATTTTGTCAAGGTTTGGCATGTCAATAGCTAAGCCTATAGATACTCCAAGTGCCTCCAATAATCATTTGTCTGTTGCTTTTACACCGAAGTCTGCTGAGGAGAAGGAGTACATGAGTCGGGTTCCCTATGTGTTATGACAGATGTGAGAAAGAACAAATATTGAATGCAAAACAAAGAAAAAATTCACGCACAGATTTAACGTGGTTCACCAACGGATTGTTGGCGACGTCCACGGACAAAGAGAGAACTGATTTATTGATCTTAGAGGAAAACGATTACAGATGTGTTATGAACTAATCCGGTCGAATTAACGAAATTAGGTTAAATAGGCATTTAACTCGGCTTAACTTAAATTCGGAATCGCCAACGCGTGTCGCCAGCCCAGCGCCAGGCGCGAGTGGCGGTCAGCTCTCGGCATTTGGGCGCGAGCTGAGATGCATTACCGCGAGTCGTTGTATTGTTGATAGCCCGATTCTCACACATTCAAGGCATATTCTTACAAATCTCCACCTTGACTTGAATCCTCTTACAAAGAACCAGGTAACCAGATAACAGATGCACTGAACACAACGTACAGATTCTCCCTGCAATCAGATTTGTCCCATAAGGACACCAGATTAGCCTCTAAAGGCCCCAGACTTTCCCCAAAAGGCAATTAATAATCACGAACATTGAGCAAGTTCAAACAATGTTGAAATTTACTCTGTGGATGAGGTTTGGTGAACATATCAGCAGGGTTATCAGCAGTACCTACTTTCTTCACCTTAACCCTCTTCTCACTCCTCAGAAAATGATATCTCACATCAATGTGCTTAGTCCTCTCATGATGGACTTGATCCTTGGCTAAGCATATTGCACTTAACCTGTCACAATACACAATGGCCTGATCGTGATGCAAACCAAGATCACTGACTAACCCCTTTAACCATATTCCCTCTTTTGCAACTGCTGTCAATGCCATGTACTCTCCTTCAGTATTAGAAAAAGTAACTGTAGCCTGCAAAGTTGCCTTCCAACTAACAACAGAGCCACCAAGAGTAAATACATAACCAGTCATAGACCTTCTACTGTCTACATCTCCAGCATAATCAGAATCAGATTAACCAGTAACTAAACACTGAGTATCATTCCCATAATTGAGACCAACATCAGACGTACCTCGAAGGTAACGAAAAATCCTCTTGACGGCCTGCCAATGCTCCTTACCAGGATCACCCATAAACCTACTAACAACACTAAATGCATGTCCAAGATCCGGCCTAGTGCAGACCATAACATACATCAGACTCCCTACTGCACTAGCATAGGGAACCCAACTCATGTACTCCTTCTCCTCGGCGAGACTTGGGTGCAAAAGCAACAGACAAATGATTATTAGAAGCACTTGGAGTATCTATAAGCTTAGCTGTTGACATGTCAAACCTTGACAAAATCTTCTAAATGTAGCCTTTCTGTGACAAGAAAAGCTTCTTCTGATCTTTTTCCCTATAAATCTCCATCCCCAAAATCTTTTTCACAGCACCCAAATCCTTCATCTTAAACTCAGCACTGAGAAGACCCTTCAACCTCTGAATATCATACTTGAACTTTGCAGCTATAAGCATATCATCTACATACAGGACTAAATAAATCCATGATTCATCATCCAGCTTGTTGTGATACACACAACAATCATACAGACTCCTGTTGTAGCCCAATTCAATCATATAGCTGTCAAACCTTTTATACCACTGTCTAGGAGACTGTTTTAGCCCATACAAGGACTTCTTCAGTCTGCAAACATAGTCTTCTTTATCAGGAACTTGAAACCCATCTGGCTGAGTCATATAAATCTCTTCTTCTAACTCCCCATGTAGGAAAGCTGTTTTCACATCTAGTTGCTCAAATCAAGATCCTGATGTGCAACTATTGCTAGTAGCACCCTGATGGAAGTGTTTCTAACCACTGGTGAGAAAATCTCATTATAGTCAACCCCTTCCCTTTGAGTGAACCCTCTTGCAACAACCCGAGCTTTATACTTGACCCCCTCAAAAGGTGAGGTCCCTTCCTTCTTCTTGAAAACCCATTTGTTGTTGACAATTTTCCTCTCCTTAGGACGATTGACTAGCTCCCAGGTCTGATTCCTATCCAGAGACTCCATTTCATCTCCCATAGCAGCGAGCCATTGAGCAGACTCACTACCTGAGACAACTTCTTTGTAGGTGGATGGTTCATGAGTATCTACCTCCACCTCCTCAGCAACCTGCAGTGCATAAGCAACCATGTCCTCAAAACCATACCTCCTAGGAGGTTCTACACCAACTCTTCTAGCTCTATCAAGTGCTATGCTTGTTCGATGTGCTTCGGGATGGGACGGATTGATGCCTACAAGACTCAGGTTCAATAGCACCATGTTGATCTTCTCCACCTTGGTGCTGTGATTCACTCTCATCATGAGTGACTTGCAGCTCCACCTGTTTATCAACATTACTACCAACAGACACCACCATGGACTTCACAGTGGGGTTAAGCATAGAATTTTCATCAAATATTACACTTCTACTAAGTATAATTCGACTCTCAGAATGAGACCAGATTCTACAGCCCTTAAATCCACTCCCAAAACCCACAAATACACCCTTCTTAGCTCTAGGTTCTAATTTACCCTCACTTACATGATAATAAACAGTAGAACCAAAAACTCTCAATAAATAATAATCTGCAGGCTTACCAGACCACACCTCATAAGGTGTTTTACAGTCAATACCAGTGTGAGGTCCACGGTTGATCAGATAGCAAGCTGTACTTACAGCTTCTGTCCAAAATCTTCTAGGTAACAATCATTAGAGAGCATGCACCTCGCTCTCTCCAATAGTGTCTGAAACATGCGTTCTACTACCCCATTTTGTTGTGGAGTATTTCTGACAGTGTGATGGCGTGCAATCCCTTCATTCTTGCAGAACTCATTAAACTCATACCAACAGAATTCCAGACCATTATCAGTTCGCAGTCTTTTGATCTTCCTTCCAGCTTGATTTTCCACCAAAGCCTTCCACTGCTTCAAGTTCATGTAAGCCTCACTTCTATGCTTCATCATAATTATCCAAGTCATCCTTGAATAATCATTGATCATCGACACAAAGTACATGTGACCTCCAATAGACTCAACTCGGGAAGGACCCCAACAGTCAGAGTGAATATAATCAAGTGTGCCCTTTGTAGTATGCACAGCCTTTGGAAACTTGCTGCGATGAAGCTTCCCAAACACACAATGCTCACAGAACTCTAGGTCCTGCACCTTGTGCCAACACAGAAGATCTCTTTTTGATAGAATTTGCATCCCCCTTTCACCCATATGTCCAAGTCTCATATGCCACAACTTGGTCATATCCTCCTTGGGAACCTCAGATGATTCAACAGCAGCATAACCTATCACAATAGAACCTTGAAGAAAATACAAGGTACCCTTTTTAATACCTTTCAGAACTACCTCCGAACCCTTGTAGACATTCATAACTCCACCTTCACCTTGAAAACTGAAACCTCTACTGTCAAAACACTCAAAGATATCAGATTCTTTGTCATTAGTGGAACATGCCTAACTTCGTTCAAGGTACAGAATGTACCATCATGAGTCCTCAATCTGATGGAGCCTATTCCAACTACTTTACAGGCAGCGCTGTTAGCCATAGAAACACTGCCCCCATCTATTTGCTCATAAGTTAAATACCACTCCCTGCAGGGACTAATATGATACAATGCCCCCGGGAATCAAGAACCCACACATCTCTATAATGTGACTGATTATTAACAACTAGGGCCATATCTTCCTCAGAATTACCATCGGTTTTCGCGGAGCGGCGGGAACCTTCATTCTTGTCCTGCTGCTTCTTTTTCTTAGGACACTCATTTTTCCAATGCCCCTTCTCTTTACAGTAATTACAGACATCATTAGGTTTAGGACCCTTAGAATTCGAATTTTTATGGTTCGATTTCTTTTTACCAAATTTTCCCTGTCCCTTACCCCCAGTAACAAATAATCCAGATGTCTGATTTTCTGTACTAGAACCAGATCCCTGATGACGGACTTCTCTAGTATGAAGAGCAGATCTTACTTCTT
Source organism: Beta corolliflora (assembly GCA_947648045.1). NCBI lineage: Eukaryota > Viridiplantae > Streptophyta > Magnoliopsida > Caryophyllales > Amaranthaceae > Beta > Beta corolliflora. The sequence continues at coordinate 243,240 of CANSZD010001103.1, forward strand.
CTAATGACAGACTACCTTTCCCAACAATAAAAGAATCTACAAAATTCTCATACGATAAAGGCAAAGATACTAACGAGAATTAAAGCAGCATCCTCATCATCTACTTTAACATCAATATCATGAAGATCTAGTAAGATAATATTCAATTTATCTAGATGGTCCCTCGGTAGACATACCTTCCCGCATACGCGGGTGAGCCGAGACGTTGCTTCAAAAGCAACTTGTTGGTTAGAGATTTTGTCATATACAAACTCTCCAACTTCAACTACGAGGACCGGCGGCGGTTTCCTGTTCCACAACCTCAGTAATTATGTCGTCAGAAAAACACAACATAATCGTTGAATGTGCCTTCTCCTCCCGGAATGGCCATCTCGGCGGTTCTTGAATCCGATGACTTCTTTGCCAACGGTGCCCACAACCCTGTTGCTTCGGTAAAGCCCGCATCTTGATTTGCCACAGACTGAAACTGTTTCTCCCGGTGAATTTATCAATTTTCACATTCATCCCAGACATCTTTCTCACCCGGATCAAACACAAAGCTCTTGACACCAATTTGTTATGACAGATGTGAGAAAGAACAAATATTGAATGCAAAACAAAGAAAAAATTCACGCACAAATTTAACGTGGTTCACCAACGGATTGTTGGCTACGTCCACGGACATAGAGAAGCTGATTTATTAATCTTAGAGGAAAACGGATTACGGATGTGTTATGAACTAATCCCCGTCAAATTAACGAAATTAGGTTAAATAGGCATTTAACTCGGCTTAACTTAAATTCGAAATCGCCAACACGTGTCGCTAGCCCCGTGCCAGGCACGAGTCGCGGTCAGCTCTTGGCATTTGGGCGCGAGCTGAGATGCATTACCGTGAGTCGCGGTCAGAAAGTATTGTGCAAATGAGATTTAAGATTGTCAATACTAGCAAGATATGTCCCAGTCAATATTATATCATCCACATACACTGCTGCAATAGTGATGTGATGATCATGTGTCTTGATAAACAAACTGTAATCATTCTCGGATTGCTCAAATCCTTGAAGAAGAAGCTCATTAACAAGCTTGGCAAACCATTGCCTAGAGGCTTGTTTGAGCCCATAAAGTGACTTCTTTAATAGGCGGACACATTTGCTTAGGATTAGGAAGACCTTCGGGGACTTTCATGTAGACTTCCTCTCGCTAGATCTCCATGTAAGAAAGCGTTGTTAATGTCTAGCGAAAAATCTTCCCGACCCTTTGAAGCGGCTAAGGCAAGAATACATCTTATTGTGGCCATTTTTATGACTGGTGAAAAAGTTTCCTGGTAATCTATCCCTTCATTCTGATTATACCCCTTTGTAACTAACCTAGTTTTGTATCTGTCCAATATTCCATCTGACTTGAGTTTGACTTTATAAACCCATTTACAACCAATGGGTTTCTGCCCTTTAGGAAGATCAACAAGTTACCAGGTGTGATTAGCTTCTAAGGCTTGTAATTCCTTATCCATTGCCTGGATCCAATTAGGATCAACAGCAGCTTGGTGATAACAATCAGGTTCTGTGTATTGAGTGATCTTGGAGAGAAAAGCATGATGTGAAGAAGATAAGGATTTCAAAGTAACTATATTACACCAATGTGAGGAAGAAGTATAATTAACAGTAGAACAAACAAAATCTTGGTATTGCTTAGAAGGAACAGCTTGTCCTGTAGATCTTCTAAGAGGAGGTGGAGGAGGAATGAGAGTATAGAAATGTCATGAACTGTTGAAGATGAGGAATCATGAGTATGAGAGAGTGGTGAATTTAAAGGTGTAGGAGAAGAGTTTGAATTAGAATTGGAGACAGAAGAAGTGGGAGAAGAGTGAAAAATATCAGGGACATCATAGTCATAAATTGTGGTGATAGGAGTAGAAAGAGGAAGAAAGATAGAGTTTGCAGTAGATGGTGTAGTAACAGAAGAAGATGAGTGAAAAGGGAGATGTTTCTCATAGAAGATAACATCTCTAGAGACATTCAACTTTTGTGATTTTAGATTCAAGACTTTATATCCTTTTTGTGAGAGAGAGTACCCCATGAATACACAAGGATCAAACCTGGGAGTAAATTTTGACCTTCCTTGTTTGAGTGTTGAAGTGAAGCAAAGGCATCCAAAAACCCTAAGATTAGATACATCAGGTTTGTAACCAAAAAGCTTCTCAAATGGATTGACAAACCGCAAGCTCGTAGTGGCATTACGTTGATAAGGTGAGCTGCGCTCGTAACACATTCCCCCAATATTTGGGTTGGTACTTTAGGCGAAAATAAAGAGCCCTTGCAATCTCAAGCAAATGACGATTCTTTCTCTCTACAACCCCATTCTGCTGAGGGGTTTCAGTACAACTGGTTTGATGAGAAATGTCATGTTCAGCTAGAAATCTTTTGAGTGGTCCCTCACAAATTTCCAATGCATTATCAGACCTCACATTCACAATAGAAGTATTAAAATGCGTGTTAATATATGCATAGAAATCATAAAAAACTTGTACTATATCTGACTTATGTTTCATCAAAAATACCCAAGTGAGTCTAGTAAAATCATCCACAAGTGTTAAGAAAATGTTACAACCAGAATGTGTTGCAATTGGAAAGGTATAGATGTTTTAATACTACTATGAGGGAATGGAAGTCTAGTTTGTCTAGCAAAATGGCAGATTTGACACATACATTGTGAAAGATATTCATGAACATTCACATTTGGACAAACTTTATTGATATGTACAAAAGGGATGTGTCCTACTCTCAGATGCCATAGTTTGGCTTGTTCCACAGTAGACAAACAAGTAGAACTAGTATTATTGTGACTAACAATAGGACCAACATGAGTACTACTACTTGTAGCATGGAGAAGATGTGACCCATCCAAGCAGTATAACCCATTCTTGTAATTACCAAGAAGTAATGGTGCTTTTGTGAAGAGACATTTGTAGCAACGAGAATTAGAGAATGAGATTGAGCGGTTCATGTCTTTGCACAACATAGGAACGAGAGATAAGATTGAATTTAAAATGTGGAACATGGAGCACATTATTCAATCTAAGATGTGTTCCAAGTTGAATGGATCCTTTATGCTGAACTTGTAAAGAACTTCCATCAGGAATAGTAATGCTACTATTATGAGAAGTAATATTGTGGATTTCAGAAAACAAGCTCATATCATGGCACATATGATCTGTAGCCCCACTATATATGATCCAAGTGGCATTATTAAGAGATAGAAAACGAAAGTACCGCTAATAGAGCAAGTATGAGTTTCGAACGGGAATGTTCTTCTTACGTAATACCCCGATTCTTGAGCCATTTTGTTTAGCGTTAATTATAATTATTAAGTTAATTATATTCTAAAAATAAATTCTTATTTTATTTGAATTGACATATGAGTTTTAAATTAAAATGTTGTAATGTGATTAATAATTCGATTTTTTTTAAAAGATAAGAATAATATATTTGGATTTTTAATAACCAAATGAATTTTTAATTCTCTCTCTTGCTATATTCTCACCCAAAGACACCCCAAACCCCATTTTCTCTCTCTCCTCCCCGTGAGAAACCCCAAAAGCCCCAAAACCCTCACCCTTCTCTCTCGCTCACTCCGTCAGCTTCCTCCCTCCTCTCGCCGGCGACCTGCGTCGGTGGCCCGAACGGCGCACCGCACGCGCAGCTCCCCCCCCCTCGCACGGTGCTACTGTTGATGCTGCTGGTCGAGCTCCCTTGCTCCTCGCTGCTCTTCTCTTCCTCTCGCGTTTCTGTTGTTGCTCGTGGGTGGTGGTGTGGCCACCGTTGTTCTGTCTTAGCCACCAGTGGTGGTGTTGCTACTGCTTTCTTGTTTTTCCTCTCTTTGCTCTATGAGGTACTATACCCCTTCTTCCTCTCTTTTATTCTCCTCATGTTAGAGGTGTTATTATTGAGATTATGAATTCTGAAATTTGCGTATTAAGAGTTGGTGCTTTGATTTCTTGTGTTATTATAAGTATTACAAGTATGTTAATTTCTTTTTGGTATTACTTGAATTAATTGTAAGATTTGGTTAATATTAATTTTGGATGAAATTGGAGTTGGTTGATGAAATTGATTGAACTGATAAAATTTGATTGAGTTGATGAAACTGATTTGGTGAACTCTAATGACAGTGGAAGTTGTCCTGTTGATTTCCTAATAAACTTACAATTTGCGAATTATGATGTTTTTGGTGGCCTAAAACTAAACTATTTATGGAAGCTAGATTAACTTATGGTGTGTTATGATTACTAAAGATGGATTATTGGTAACCATGTGATAGGATTTATCACTCTATTATAGTAAGTGGAAAAGCTAGGAAAAGTGTATCACTAGACTATTGTGAGAACTATTTAGAGTTGAATTATGTTTAATAACAATAGACGGCTGTGTAAATTATAATAAGCTTATTATATGGATATGAAGGAGTATGGAACAAATATGTCTTATGTTTCATAAGTGATTGAAAAATGTGAAAAGATGAGTCTTGTCCTTATGAATGACGAGTTATGAAATGTATACTAAGAAATGACATATGTGAAACCACATGTTATGAAAAGGGTTTTATGCTATGTTCCTGTATGTGATCCGAAATTACGAAAGGGTTATGATGACATTTCTGTTATGTATGCTAGAAAGCACCTAAAGTTATGAGATATAATTGTAATATATGATTATGCAAAAGTATATGTTATGAACATGATTATGAATGTGTCATGCTTATGATTACTTTCCATGATTATGATTACGATGATATAATGTAATTATGGTTATTTTATGATGATGATTATGTTATAATTATAATTATGCATCACGGTTACGATTACGATTATGTAAAGTGATTATGATACGTTAAAGAAACGAAACATGATAAAGTTTAAGTGAACAACGGTTCTTGGCAGTATGCCGTGGGCACCGCAAGTGTCACCTCTGTTGTGAACGCCCTTCTAGTTAATGATTGGGCACCGAAAGTGTCACTTTTGCTGTGACCGCCTTTCTATGGGTACCGCAAGTGTCACCTACGTTGTGACCGCCCTTCTGTATAATGATGTGGGCAACGAAAGTGTCACCTTTGTTGTGGCCGCCTTTCTGTTGTGCATTGAAAGTGTCACCTATGTTGTGGCCGCCTTTCTGTAAGTTATGGGAAGACTTTCCTTCCGTTATACTTGCCAAGCTATCAGTATGATTTAAGTAAAAAGAAAAGACAATGATGAAGTTTATGATATGATTATGGAAGTTTTCTGACAATGATTATGTTACTGGAAGATGATAATGATTTATGATCTCCTATATGATCCAAACTATATGTTCTATAAATTTCTAGTGATATGAACGTATATCTTCTGCTTGATGTGAAAGATCTATGGCTTATGCCGATGAATGCTAAACAAACGAAACATGATAAATAAAAGTGAAAGAGGTTCTGGCAGTATAATGTTACTCTTATTATCTACTTTATGGTCATGCACGTACCTTCGCACCCGCCGTACACCCAACAAGGGAGAGTGCTCCTTGAGGGGTACCGCAAGTTATGTTCCTACTCTATTTTGGTGCGAAGCGGTGCATCCAACAAGGGAGAGTGCTCCTTGAGGATCATCGCATGGTGGTGTATCCAACAAGGGAGAGTGCTCCTTGAGGATCATCACATGGTGGGAGACGTCCCACATGTCTATACTCGCCAGTTACCAAGCTAAAAGATGAAAAGATAATGATGAAACTTATGATATGAAATGAAATATTTATGATGTAGATGATTTTATGACTTAATGATATGCAGTATGATGACTTTGATGTTACGAAAGTATGATTATGATTGCGATTATGTTTTATGATTTCACACATTATGTTATCGATGATTGGATTAGGAGATATGGAATGCTTTATGAATATGATGATTAGTGATGTTGATGAACGAATGCTATGAAATAACTATGTTATTAAGATAGTACGATCAATACTAGTTAAGTAAATGAAAGATGATGATGATTTATGATATTAAAGTATATAAAGTATATGTTTATGAATGTTTATTGTTTAATGATATGAAAGTATGTCTTCTACTCTGATATGAGAGAACTATGATGATGTTACGACTCTGCTATGATTTCTAAAAGTACTTAAGGGTCATGAAACATGATGAATGATAATGGATTATGTGAATGTTGCTATGTTGTTGTGATATGGTTATGAACGATGTCAACATGTTGATTTCGTGAGAGTCGTAGACACCAAAGCATGTTTTAAGAATGTTTTATGGGTTAGTACTCAGCGTTGTGCTGATGTGTCTGTCAATGTGTTGTTTTGTCACTACTGTGGCCTGTCACTTGGTGGGTGGCAGTGTTACAATAGTTTCTGGTTGAAGTTCTGGAGCATCTTTTCCAAGATAGAAGCAGTTACGTGCTAAGAGTTCAGCTATGATTGTTTTACGAATCTTTTGAGGTGAGGACGTTCCACTTTGTATTAGTTAATAATTAATGGTTTAGTTTTATTTCTAGTACTGGATGAGCAATAGTGCTCCTGATTCTCTTTAGCTGCTACTCCGTGAAAGTGTTGAGTTCTGGATTTGGTATATTTTATTTGTAACAGGTTTCTTAAACGTTTTTCCCATTTTGGGTTGTCCAATTTACAAAGGAAACTCTGCCGAAATTTCTAGAAAATATTAATCTATTATTAAAGTGTTACTTTAAAGAGTGTCAAATCAAAGTAATGTCCATGTAAGTTAATGTTAAATGTCGCCTTGTATTTTCCCCTAGTGGAAAGTACGGCGGTAACGCGCCGACTAAGCTAGGTCTTCCGTTGCTAATCCTAATTAATTAACTTAATAAGGATGTATGAAAGTCGGGGTGTTACATCTTCTGCCTTAGATTTGCTACTAATAGCCATAATATGATTGTATTGTGACATTGTTATTGGTGAATCAGGGTCAGGAAGCTCATTGAATGCAACATCTTCCTCAGTATGAACATTAGCTGCTATCTTCTTGCCTTTCCAGCCTTCTCTTTCTCTAGGTGGAAAACCATGCAGCTTGTAACACTTATCAATAGTGTGACCAGCTCTTTTACAATGATTACAGAAAGGTCTTCTGCCCCGACTTCCTTAATAAGAGTTTCTTGGTGGATTGTATCTATCACCACCACCAGCTCTGTTAAAACTAGTGTTAAAACTAGAATTATACTTGCTAGACTCAGCTTGATCATAGAACCTCTTCTTAGAGTTACTAGCATTCAAAGCCATAGATTCATCATTATTATGAACAGCAGCATAAACTTCTCTGTGACGTTCTTCTTGCATCAACAACCTATAAGCATGAGAGAGTGTAGGCAAAGGATGTTGCATAAGAATAGTGCCTCTAGCTTGTTTAAAGTCTTCCCTGAGCTTCATGAGAAACAAAGTGAGTCTCTGATCTTCTTGCATTTTCAGCATCTTCCTTGTGACATCACAAGTACAGTTGTTGCATGTACAGATTGGCAGTGGATTATGAGCATCAAGATCATCCCATAACATCTTGAGTTTAGTGTAAAAACTTGATACACTATATGGTCCTTGTTCAAGATCAGTAATATGCTATTGTAAGCTATAGATTTGTGTGCCTGATGTTTGGCCAAAACGTTCCTCCAGGTTTTGCCAAATTTCTCGAGCAGAATCAAAGTACAACACACTTCTAGCAATTGTGACATCAAGAACTTGTATAAACCAAGCAATTAAAGTACTGTTACACCTTGTCCAAGCTTTCAACAGTGGTGAGGTGCTGCTAGGCTTAGTTATAGTGCCATCAATGAATCCTAGTTTGTTTTTAGCAGAGAGTCCAATGATAACAGAACATTTCCAATCATTGTATCCACTTCCATTGAATTGATTAGGAACTATAGTTTATACTGTGAATCACTAGGATGTACATAATATGGTGAGGAAGGATCTTGAGTAGGATCAACTTCAGTGTTAGTATTTTGTGTATTATCAGGCATTTTGAGAGATATATGAAGAAAATTGCAAGAATTCTATAAATGTAGATGAGATTTTGAACAAAAGAGAAGAGAAATTGCAGATCAGAGTATAAGGAGAAAAGATTATGAAGATCAAATGAAAGAATTTTTCAATTAGATGAGAGAATTTATCAATCAAATATATCAATCAGATATTTGATGATTATGATCAGTAAGAAGAATTCAGATCAGATAGCAAAATCAAATGAAGTAATTTTATGTTGATTGATGAGAAAACACCAGAAAATCAATCAATCTACAAAATATATATGATCAATTATAATTCCAGAAATGATTTCAAATTTACGAAGAATAGATTGATGCTTCAACAGATTGAATAATGGATCTACTTGAGAAAGAAAAGATGAATTATTCTTGATTAAAGCTGATTTGAAGATAATCAAGATGATTTGAAGGAACTTACAGACGAATTTCAACTAGAAATTCAGCTCAAAATAAGATGAAACTTCTGGAATTTCTTCAGTTTATTCTTGAACGAAATCAACCGAAATGTTTCAAAAAGATCTTCAGATTATGCGGAAGATTGTGTCGCAGTATCTACTTGCTCTGATACCATCATACAATTTGTGAATCAACAGATTTAGAGAGAGAGAAAAGTATGTAAGATTTTCTATTGAAGAGAGAGAAAGGAAATGAAATCCATTCTATTACAAACTAAGAACTAACAGAATAAAATGTAATAAAGGAGTGAAGAGATATTTATATACAAGTATGAAGCGTAATTAGGAAGCTAAGCTAATAACTAAAACTAGGGAAAGTTTGTTAGAGCAGTTATATCTTTATCAATTCAAGAAAGTACCAAATTTTGACGAACACCAAATTCAATATGGGAGAGCAACATAACAAAGATCTACATCCATAGAAGCCGAAGACAATATTGCTATGCACAAGTGTGAGACAAGTAAAACCCTTTCCAATAAGCAAAAGAGTAGTCATGCCCTTCTATTTTTTTCTCTCCACCATTAATGTTCTCCACACGTATTTAAGATAATTGTTTTTTTTAGCATATAATTTAAAAATCTAAGAATTATTTTCATATTTCTCCCCATGTCTCTCTCTCTGCATATCTCTGTATCTCCTATTTCCATTACTTAAGCCATAGAAGGAAAACTTTAAAAGTTCATAATATTCCAAAAAAAAAATGATGGGATTATAAAAATGTTCCAAAAATCAGCTGACCTTTCTCGGGTTGGTGAGAAAAATCCGAAGATAATATTCTGCAGAAAATATTCAAAGAAAAACCGCAAATAAATGAGGGGGCAATAAAACCTAAAAAAAGCTAATTGAAGGACTGAAAATGAAGATGGTTATTACTGATACCATATAAAAAGATCCAATTTGTACTTTGCTTCATCCTTTGGTACACCACTAAGGCTGAGTTAGAGTAGAAGAAGTTTCTTAAACAACCCTGAAATAAGGCCACAATTAGTCATAAAACGAACCTAAAATCAAATAATTCCCATGAATTAAAGGATCAAATGGGTAAGAAATTGAACAAAAATTAGAAATTTGACATGGAGACAGTGAATGATGAAGATGTGGCGGTTTTTGATTGGAATGGTGACGCAAAACACTATTGAATTCAACAGTAGCAACATTTGCCACTTTTAAAAGGTTATGGATATGGTCATATGGATATGGAAAATGGGGAATAGTTGAGCCCTTTCTTATCAATTTTTCCAAAAATAAAGGGAAAATTTCTCATGTACCCCTGAGGTTTGGCGTAATTCCCAAATTACCACTCACATTTGGGGAATTTCTCAGATACCCATGAAGTTTGTGTTTGGGTCTAAAATACCCTTACTATGGACGGAACCCTAACGACGTTAGGTTTTACCCTTCCTCGCCCCAATTTTCTATCTCTCCTCCCAAGTCCCACCATTCTCCATTGATGAACCTCCAAGCTTTCTCTTTCCTCCCACCATCCTCCATTTGTGACATTCTAAACCTCATAATTTCCCTCTCTCCTCCCACCATCCTACCTCTCTGTTTTTCGGTACCCAAAACAACCCCATTCACCACCTGCACCGCCACCTGACTGCCGCCCCACCGGCGAACACCACCTGCACTGCCACAGTGCCGCCAAGTCACAGCACCAGCCACCCCACCTCCCCCATTTCTCTTTCGCTGCTCATCCCGTCATCTCCCACCACTCTCGCCTCTTCGCAGACCACCAGCACCACCAATCTCTTCTCGCCGTTGTTGCCTCCTCCTTGTCGTCCTGCCGCAGCCGCGAACCGCCGCCCCTCTTGCCAGCCGTGGAGCCTCAAGCAAGTAGGGCGAGAGAGAAAGAAGAAGGAGGCAAGCAGGGCGCAAGCTGCAGCGGGGTACTGACAGTGCTTTGGGGATGTTGTTGTTCTGGCGGTACACCGGCGAGGGTGCGTAGGTGGTGCGGTGGTTTTCCGGCGGTGTTTGTGGCACAAAGTTAGAGAAGAGGAGATGAGTGGTGAAAAAGATGGGAGGAGAGATGAAGAAGATGAAGATAAAGAGGGGAGAGGAAAAAATTAATAGTGTTAGGGTTCCGTCCATGATAAGGGTATTTAGAACCAAACAAATCTCAGAGGTATCTGAGAAATCCCCAAATGTAAGGAGTAATTTAGAAATTACGCCAAACCTCAGGGGTATTTGAGAAATTTTCCAAAAAAAAAACATAGCAATGAACAAAACGCTGTGCAAATAACTAGCTGTTTGAGTTTTTTTTCCCCTTGCACTATTAATTTAAAATACAAATATATCAATTATAAGATGTAAAAAGGCTAGGAGAAAGCCCATAATTGCATAAAGAAAATGGGCTACAAATGCAAGGGTTTTCAGACCAGTCTGGCTCAAAGTGGGCCTTGGGCCATCACTTAAATACTAGTACGAACTAAAATAGAATTTATAGTGGTTACCCATTAAGCAAAACTAAAAAAATAAAATAATATAAAATACAGGATGTTGTATACGTTTTTTTTTTTTTTTTTTTTTTTATGACAAAACAATTTTAATCAAGAAAATGGGGGGTTTATGCATAAAGTAAGAGTAGGAGCCGTTAGGGTTTTAGCGCTTTTAGGGTTCGATGGTTTTCTGTTTTACTTTACACTTTGCGACGATTTTCTTTCCCCTTAAAAATTTTGGGTTGTTAGGCGGCTAGGGTTTGTAATTGTGTTTTCCTTCTTTCTTTCAATATTTTCCACCCACTACTTTTCATGTTCTCTCGAGATTTCTTGGGTTTTAAATATTTTATCCTTCTCTCTCATATATATAATTTTTTTTGTACTATATAATTATACAATTCTTTGTTTTGCTCTTATAAATCCTCTTTATAATTCAAAGTTTGTTGGCTTCTCTAATTTTTGTTCTGTGTCGAGGAATTAGATTGATTTATTTCTTGGGTGTCTCAAAGTTTCAAGCTTTGAGGAATTTAATAGATTTTAATTAGTGGGTATCTCAATAGTTTCAATTTTTGAGGAATTAGATAGATTTTAATTAGTGGGTATCTCAAAAGTTTCAATCTTTGAGGAATTAGATAGATTTTAATTAGTGGGTATTTCAAAGGTTCAATCTTTGAGTAATTTGATTGATTTTATTAGGTTGTCTAAAATTTCGATCTTTAGTGTCAATTTATTTCATTTGATTTGGGTTTCGAGATTAATTGGTTTTGCATCTCATTTGATTTCAAGAGATTATTTAATATGAGTTTCTCTGATCCTTTCCCACCTTTTGTGCCTTTCCCTAATGGATTAGATTCAATGGGGTATTGGTCTCATTTCTCAAATGAACAACCTGAGGTAAATTCCCAATATGATCATGATCATGATAATCCTCCATTGAAAAGGCCAAAAAATTCGGGTGATGATCAATCCATGAATCATAATCATAGAAATACTCCTAATCCTCCTGTTAATCAACCAACTGGGAAAATCTTTTACAAAACCAGGTTGTGTGCAAAATTTAGGATGGGTCAATGTCGAAACGGCGAAAACTGTAACTTTGCTCATGGGGAGGAGGACTTGAGAAAGCCCCCTCCTAATTGGCAAGAACTCGTGGGGGGTCGAACTGAAGATAGAGGGAATAGTGGTGGTGAGAATTGGGAGGATGATGATAGGATTATTCATAAGATGAAGCTTTGTAAGAAATTCTACAATGGAGAAGAATGTCCATATGGTGATAGGTGTAATTTTCTTCACAAAGAGCCTGCCAAGTTTAGGGAGAGTTCGGTGGTGCGATTTAGAGATACTTCTAGGGAGAGTTCTGCTATTAGCATTGGTACAACAGGGCCACCTATGGTGCAAGCAAGGGTAAATGATCAATTTGAGGTTAATCGGATGCCAGGAAGTGCTAATGGAATCGTCGGTGTTGATGCATCCAGGGGGAACTCAAGGCCGGTTTATTGGAAAACAAAGCTTTGTACTAAGTTTGAGATAACAGGTCACTGCCCTTTTGGTGACAATTGCCATTTTGCTCATGGACAAGCAGGTATAACATCATTACAGATTCAGCTTTATTGGTCAAAATTGCGTTTATTTTGTAAATTTATGCTACTTATATTGGCTCATTTGTCTTTCTACTCCATGAATCTATATTTAAGATTGCTTACTTGATAGTTGTTTGTCTGTTAAATCATAGATGACTCAGATGTGTTTTACTGGTATATTTCTTGTGAAACTAGGATAGAGTTGTTAATTGAGTAGTGGATTTTTTTTTTTTCCGATTAAGTAATTGCTTAAGATATACTTCATCCCTTCTTTATTAGTCACTACGTACCCCTTGGGCAAGACAGTGGTAAAAGTAGAGACTCGTGGGAGACAAGTGGTCTCCAATATCATGTGAAAAGTAAATATGTGAGAGAAATGTTGCTAAAATGGGTATGTAGAGATTAATAGTAACTTCCATAAAAAGGAATTCTAGTGATTGATAAAGAATTGAGAAAATATTTAGTTTATCATAATTCATAAGATCATGACAACTCGTCTTATTGTGTGAAAATTCGCCTTCGCTTTGTAAATTTAAATTATTCAAGTTATGTTGAACATTGTCTTTAATCTACTTTTGGAATTCATTTCTAGTATGGCTTACTCCTTCAGTGATCAGTGTTTGGTTGCTAAATCATAGATGACTTAAATTTAGTTTATGGGGATATTTGACTACTTATGATTTGAGTTTCATTTTATTTGGGGGCTAAGCTTCATCATTCTCATAATCCCATCCCACTGTAGATTCCCACTAGGCTTGAATCCAGGGCATTGCTGTAGAAGGTGGACTTACGACCAGTAGGGCATAGGCTGATTAGGCTCCCACCAATTGCCTCATGTGTTGTTTTATCTTGTGCAAATAAGTTGTATCGTTAGTGCTTAGGTATACCTTTGTCAAACAGGATAGAGCTCTGTTAAAATGGGTAGTGTTTTTCCCCCACTAACCTGCAGGAACAATAGACGAACTGCTTAAGGTAGCTACCTAAAAAACATGCTTCAATACACTAAATACGCTGTTCACTTATATAAATCTCATGATTGTAGAATTATAGTTTATCCCCAGCGGCTGTTTTCCTCTGGCCCCCTTTCGTTCTTGAGATTAGGTTCCTGTCATAATGGAGATCTCCAATCTGCATATTTTTGTTCACCCTAATTCAATAGTAACATTACTCCCCTTGAAATGCCAAGATTATGGAAAAGTTTTAAAAGAAGATCCAATATCAGTAGAAGCTTTCTTACATTTTAATAAATGAAACACACAAAAGCTAGAGTAACCACCTGCATATATAATGGTACAAACAAAGCTATCAACTATTTGAACAGTACATCAGTGTGAAGTTTAACCTTTTCCTTCTGTTCAACTTGTAAAGCTTAGAAGACTATGTAGCTTCTACGACAAGGATTAAGGTGGTTGGATCACATGTAACAGTCTCAACTTCTCCTCGATGGTTGAATCCAGAGATATTAGTGATCTCAAAGATTGCATTGTATAAAGTATACCCAACCCTAAAAAAGTTTGAATGGGCCAATAGAATGGACCATTAGGGGCAAGGCTACATTCCTCCCCAACATAGCTTTGCCAGTGCTTGAAAGCAACATTTCTATGGCACCTTAACTCTGTATTTGAATGAAGGGTAATAGTAGTCTTGAAGACAGGCTTAGGGTTGAAACCTGTGATGGCTGTGGGCGAAATAGATAAATGTTCCAGTCATGGCCTTGCCGTGTTCACGATACGTGCTGGAAACTTGGTTTTGGATCTAGTTTGGTGACAGACGTATTCAGAAACAATCTCTCTAGTTGTCCATTCTATATAGGTACGGGAGTAAGAGTGCTTAGTGCTTAACATCGGAAGGATGTAGTTTATTGCTTCTTTTGTCGATGATAATTTTGTTTTTGTCCTGTTTGGAGTAGCATATTCTACTTTTGGTGATAATAGATACTATATGTGAATCCCGGTTTGTTTCTAAAGATTTTCTAATTCTTGTTTCTCTTTTGTGAATGTTATTGCTTCCATATAGGCCTGGTTATTGGGTGGGTCGGGGCGGGTCATTAGCGGGGCGGGTCAGCTGCGGGTCGGTCATAGTCCATAGCGGGTCAGGGTTAGGGTCTAAAGGGTCAGGGTAAGGGTCGGGTCAGACTTATATTAAAGCGGGTCATTAGCGGGTCAAGACCACTTGAACTTGTTTTGCCCAACTGTCGCGTTCATAGTTTTGCCCATTCTTTTGCAGCTTCTTTTACTAGTAAAAGTTGGTGACCCTGACCAACTTTAGACCTTTTCTTTCTCTTCCGCCGCTGAGGCACACCATACTCAGTATACCCATCAACACGTTCTGGCCCCGTTAAATTAGTAGCATCATCCCCCATCATTCTTAAATATGATGCTGCATATACACAATTTGATAAGTTAATTAGTTTATGAATTGTCCACGATTTCAAGAAATTAGCAAGAATATTGAATCACAGTATATTTAGAGATAATGTTTTCAGCAGAATTACAGGGTATAGTTAGAATCTAGCTTTAAATACAGGAAGTTGAAAAACAAAATTAAATAGCTGCGTGATTCTATAGCAGCAACTAGCAAGAATATTGAATCACAGTATATTTAGAGATAATGTTTTCAGCAGAATTACAGGGTATAGTTAGAAGTCTGGACTATACTGTGTATTCAGAAGGTATTCCTTGTAAACCAGCAAAGTGAAACCATCAATGAAAACTGTCATCGTGTTTTTACATGTAGTGATTTGGTCCTTCTAAGAACCTTAGAGAAAAGGAAAAGGAATTATTCCTGGTAACCAGCAAGTGAAACCATCAATGAAAAATTGTCTCACCACATATATAGTGTTCTTATATATAGTGATTCGGTCCTTCTAAGGACCGAGGATAAAAGAAAAGTAATTTTCAAAATCTCAAGAAAATCTGCAGAAACAAAAGCAGGGTCATGTATGTACAACTGCTTCCTCAATTTAGTGATTGCACTCCTACCCAAATCTAAATATACGCACATTAATCCACAAATCACAACAATTTATCAACTTAATATACAATTCAACTTCTATTTGACAACATACAACTTCTATAAATTCAGCAATTCTAATATACAATTAAACAGAATCGATCAAAATACAAAAAAGTACCAATTTTCTATCAAACAGGATCAAATAAAAAAAACCAACAAAAAAAATTGAAAATATTCAAACTTTTTTACAGTGACAAAATCAACAACAAAAAAAGAACAAAAAACTTGAGAAATCTAACATTCTGTTCTTAATTTTTACATGCAATTTATCACATCAAATCCTTAAAAAGAGCGAAAAAGTCTAAAATAAGACAAAATTTCTATCGAACAACCAAATTAAAACTAAATTCGGAGAAATCAACTATTTCTAAAGTCGCAAAGAAGAGAAGATATACATTCGACAACATACCTTGGAGATTCGTCCCTCAAACGATTTCCCTAATTTGATTTTAATCGATTCAAAGTTTGATGGAGGAAAAGAGCGTGGAATTTTGCCCTAATTTTTTCCCTAAATTTTGTCGATTGAGAGAGAAAGGAGAGAGGAGAGAGAAAAAATGAGACCCTTTAATTATTTTAGTGGACAATAGTAGTTTAAGTGGGTTGCCCAATAAGACCCAATAAGGGCCCTTTCCATTTAAAACCCAATAATAGCCCCTGTTCATTAAGGAATAAAGGGTAATGAAGCCCTTTAATAATGGCTCGACCCTTATGCCATTGGACAGCCCTGTCCAATAACCAGGCCTACTTCCATACAATCATGGATTTGATGATTACAGTAATTGATGCACTTTGAAAAGAAAAACCTACTATATTGGATTTTATGATCTTGTGCAGTCTCAGCTTATGTACTAGAACCGCTGTGTTCTCAATCCTTATGAGGTTTTGTTATTTTATCAGAGCTGTTGTTGCCTGGTGGTCGTCCTGCTGAGGCTGATGCAGCAGTTGTGAGCTTCGCCCCTCTTAAACCTGTTCATGCTCCTGCTAACGATCCAAATGCTGTGAAGATTGATGCTGGTGTCTCTTCAAGCCAAGAAGGTCAGGGCAAGAAGTGCTTCTTGAAATGGAAAGGAACCAAGAAAATTAATCACATTTATGGTGATTGGATTGATGATTTGCCCTTCAACTTACCTAATGAAGTGGAAAGCTGAGGTTCTGATGCTAGAATTCGCAGTCCGAGTGTCTATAGTAATAATTCGTCATTCTTAATTCTATTACAAATTTTGGTCAAGTCAGTATTATCATATATAGCTAATCAATAGGTTTTGCTTGAATGCGTTGTGATCCCCTTCTCTCCTGTGTTGGCGTTGCGTAGAATCGCAATATTGGCCAGTTTTGATTCTTCAAGTTTTGTTGTTGGCTTTGGTTTGTAACTTGTAATTTGTAGTTTGTAGTACATTGTTGCCAAATACAGGCAACAACAGTTTTCACTCATCATTAGTTCATACATCAAGATGTAGATCGAGCTCATAGCAGAGCAATAGAATAACAGTTATCAGTATTTGTTATCATACATATTTTTTGCAGCATTTAGTATCTTTCATCGTACCAATTGGAAAAGATATTGGTATGAATCCATTTTGATCTCTCAGGATGTGCAATTGTGCGTGGAACACATTATCTTGCAAACTTTTCCTCCCTCCATCTCATAATGTTTGATTCCATTTTTTTTTACGGGAATTAAGGTAAATAGAACCCAGAGGAAAGTAAAGACTTTCTAAGTATGGAAAATAGTGATTTTAGGAGAGAGAATGGGGAATAATTGGTGAAGAAGCGTTGATGTAACCTCCGGGTTGTATAAACAAAGCAAAAAATTCGAGAATCAAATAAATGATGATGGCGTGGTTT